>NW_026467110.1:0-13350 GCF_026875155.1 Cherax quadricarinatus
CGGAATGGGAGATTTTTCAAAATGGAATTTCAAACACTGGGTGAATGGAGACACACCTTATAAGATGACACAACCGATCAAGACGTTTTTGAAAAGCTAGATAACCGGAAATTAAAAATTTCCTAGAGGGGCCCAAAGCTTAAAAGCCGAGCGGAAGACCTCGGTCAGAAAACCAAAAAGCTCCAGCTGTGGGTCATCATATGACTAACATCCGCGTCAGGAAGAACTTATCCTGTTTCCTGACAAACCTTACCTAACCTGCAAAGAGGTTAAAGATTAGATTTATAGTTTGCCACCCAAGAAACTAGTACACTCTGCACCCCATATAAATTCTCTGGAAGGTAACATCGGCTAGTTTATTGTTTGCTGTGCACATAAGGCTGTCTCTCTCTTCCACAGGAAGATACAGTCTGTTGTATATAAGACATCGTGCTAGTTTATTATAGCTACTGTCCCTTCCTCGTATCTGGAACATTTTGACAGAACCCAGATGAAAATAAGTCAGATCATCTGACTTTTTTGAGCTATCTTAGGTAATTTACACATATGTTACTATGCAAAACAACCACTGAAAAAACAGTGAGCACCCAAGAGCTTTAGTGATTTCTCACATTAAGAACATAAGAAAGAAGGAACACTGCAACAGGCCTACTGACCCATGCGGAGCAGGTCCATGTCTCCCCCCCCCGGATTAGCCCAATGACCCCCCGAGTCTGGTCACCTCCACTCAAGGAAGGAGCAAGGCACCAGACCCAGCAGCACAAGCTAGTCAGGTCCAACTCACACCCACCCACTCATGTATTTATCTAACCCATTTTTAAAACTACACAACGTTTTAGCCTCAATAACTGTACTCGGGAGTTTGTTCCACTCATCCACAACTCTATTACCAAACCAGTGCTTTCCTATATCCTTCCTGAATCTGAATTTTTCCAACTTGAAACCATTGCTGCGAGTCCTGTCTTGGCTAGAAATTTTCAGCACACTATTTACATCCGCCTGTTTTCCATTTATACACCTCGATCATATCCCCCCTAATTTCCCTACGCCTTTCGAGAGATGCAGATTCGGGGGCCCTCAGTCTATCCTCATAGGGAAATTTCTGATACATGGATCATCTTTGTCATCCTCCTCTGTACGTTTTCCAGAGCATTTATATCCATTCTGTAATACGGTGACCAGAACTGAGCAGCATAGTCTAAATGAGGCCTAACCAAGGATATATAGAGTTGAAGAACAACCTGAAGACTTCTATTATTTATACTTCTAGATATGAAGCCAAGAATTCTGTTAGCTTTATTGCGAACACTAATGCACTGTTGTCTTGGTTTTAGATTACTGCTAACCAGAACTCCTAAATCCTTTTCGCAATCAGTAGTATTAAGATCTATATTATTTAGTTTATATGTGGCATGGTTATTTACCTGTCCAACATTTAGAACTTTGCATTTGTCAATGTTAAACTGCATCTGCCACTTCTCCGACCACTTCTTCAGTCTATTCAAATCATCCTGGAGTACTCTAGTGTCCTCATTAGAATGAATTGGACGGCCTATTTTGGTCTCATCAGAAAATTTTCCCTTATGTCGCTTTTTTATTGCCTCATCTATGTCGTTTATGTAAATTGTGAACAACAACGGGCCCAACACTGACCCCTGAGGAACTCCGCTTGTGACGTGCCCCCATTCTGATTTCTCCCCATTTATGCAAACTCTCTGCTGCCTATTTGTCAGCCATGCCTCTACCCAGGAAAAATTTCTCCTCCTATTCCGTGTGCCTTAAGTTTTCTCAATAGCCTCTGGTGTGGAACTCTATCGAAAGCCTTACTGAAGTCCATATCCCACAGTATCATATTCATTACCATGATCTACCCCCTCAAACACCTTAGTGAAAAAAGTTAGCAAATTCGTAAGACAGGAACGCCCCTTTGTAAAACCGTGTTGAGATTCATTAATCAATCTGTGCCTATCAAGATGGCTACGAATTGCTTCGGCAATTATTGATTCCATAAATTTTCCCACTATGGAGGTAAGGCTTATTGGTCTATAGTTCGAAGCCAAGAACCTGTCACCTGCCTTGTAAATAGGTATTACATTTGCCATTTTCCACTTATCAGGCACTATGCCAGTTTGTAGCGAAATGTTAAAAAGATTAACCAAAAGGTATGCTAAGTTCCTCTTTACATTCCTTTAACACCCTTGCAAACAGTTCATCAGGACCTGGGGATTTGTTAGGTTTTAGTTTCTCTATTTGTCTGAGGACCGCAATCGTACATAGTTTATCATCATCCTGTTCTACATAATCTATTATTTCAGGAATATCGCTAGTATTTTCCTGAGTGAAAACTGAGAGGAAGTAGGTATTTAGAATTTCACACATATCCTTATCACTGTCAGTGATTGACCAGAGTTACTCTTAAGTGGGCCCAATCTTGTCCCTAATCTTACTTCTGTATACCTGAAAGAACCCTTTTGGGTTAGTCTTTGAATCCCTTGCGACCTTAGCCTCATAATCCCTTTTTGCTTTTTTTATTCCTTTCTTTATTTCTCTCTTTAATTGAATATATTAATTTCTTAACTGCCCATCCCCTCTTTTGATACGCCTATATATGCCTCTCTTTTGACCAGTGAGATGTTTTAATCTATTGTTCATCCATTTGGTATCATTTTTGTTAGATCTAATTTCCCTACTCGGAACAAAAGTTGTCTGGGCAGCTAGAACTATGCTCTGAAAAACGTCATATTGGCAACCAAGATCACCTACCTGACCCATAGTCAGGACATCCCAATTTAGCCCACCCAGGTAATTTTTTCAGTCCCATGAAGTCGGCCAAGCGAAAATCTGGGACAGAGATTTGATTGCAGTTATCTGGGTAATTCCATGATATGTTGAAAAATAAGTTTATTGTGATCACTTTCTCCAAGCTCATCATTAACCTCAAGATTATTAATTAGTGAATCTTTGTTGGCAAAAACCAAGTCAAGCAGATTGTTTCCTCTAGTTGGTTCTGTCACAACCTGTTCTAAAAAGTAATCCTGAAACATATCAAGAAAGTCACTAGACTCAAGAATTTTCTGTCATATTGTTCCAATCAGTTTGTCTAAAGTTAAAATCTCCCATTATCACAACATTTCATATCTAGATGCCTTATGAATTTCGTCCCACAACAGCTTACTGCCCTCCCTATCAAGGTTTGGGGGCCTATAAATCGCACCCAAAATTACTCTGTCACGTCCCTCGAGAAACTGTAGCCAAACAGATTCTGTGTTCGATGTTTCTAATCTTATATCATGTCTAAGACAGCAATTTAAATTTTCTCTTACCTACATCGCCACTCCACCACCCTTCCTGTTGACCCTATCAGTGTGGAATAGTTTATAACCCTGTATGTTGCATTCAGAAGGCATTTCTCTATCTTTCAGGTTGAACCAGGTCTCTGTTATACCAATAATATCTATATTAATATCTATATTAATATATCTATATTAATATCTATATCAAGGACATGCACACATGTCCTTGATAATGTAAAAAATCACTAATGCGCTTGGATATTCATTATTTTTTCACAGTGATTGTTTTGCATATTGTGATATCACCTGTTTACTGTGATCTTGTTGCACCAGTTACTATGTATGATAATTTGTGCAACCGTTTATGTATACCTGTACCTAAATAAACTTACTTACTTGCTTGCTTACTTAATTACTTACTGGTGTTTACCCCGGTGTCCAGGTGACGTGCGTCCCAACCCAGCAGGCAAGACATCACGCGGTACAAACACACTGACAATATCTCGGTGCTTTCCTCCTCAGTTTATAGTTTCTATTAATTACTTAGATATTTTTAAGACTAATTATAAGTGAAAGTTTACAGTAGTTGTAAATATTCTTATAATTGTTAGTTACTGAATTAAACACTTGTGCCACATCTGGTTTTACCCAACAGTGGTTTTCTTCAGTTCAATACAGAGATGATATACGACGGCAGAGGAAGAGGCTATCAGTCTTGCAGAACTATATACCGCCACACACCGTCACACATCGCCACACATCGTCATAACCCGCCACACACCACCACACACCGCCACACTCCGTCAAACCAAACTACCAAAGACAGTCAAACACCGCCACAAACCACCATACACAGCCAAACACCGCCACAAACCGTCATACATATCCATACACCGCCACACGCTGCCACTTCACCAGCCATCCCAATATACCATTTCAAAGCTAATTGTTCGATACAATTATCAGCACATTGGCAGAGGTTGTTTGTGATTTTATAACATGATAGTGTGTGTGTGTGTGTGTGTGTGTGTGTGTGTGTGTGTGTGTGTGTGTGTGTGTGTGTGTGTGTGTGTGTGTGTGTGTGTGTGTGTGTGTGTGTGTGTGTGTGCGTGCGCGCGCGCATATAATTTTGGTAGCCATTTTTTTTTTCATTTGTTATTCGTCATTTCCCATCTTTCTCATTATCTTCAATCTACGCACTTTTCTCACTCACACCTCCCTCATCACTCATATCTCGCAATCATTTCTCACCTCATCACCGCCCATCTCTTCCCCTTTCATCACCCTTCTTCTCTTCATTGCCCTCATCCTCTCCTTCAACTCCCTTCATCATCCACTTTCCCTCGTCGCCCTCCTCCCCGTCTCCTCCTCCTCCCCCTCCCCTTCTCCTCCTCCCCGTCTTCTCCTCCTCCTCCCCGTCTCCTCCCCTCCTCATTGTCTCCTCCTCCTCCTCTTCACACCTGTTAAATCTCTGAAATCCATAAATAAACAAGAATTTAAATTATGTAAATTCAGAGTTGTTGATGATCAACAAACAACCAGAGAATTATATAGTTTAGGACAGGAACGAGAGGCGGGGTAGCAGGGCGAGGTGGGGGGAGGAGAGGAGTAAAGGGGAGGAGCGAGAAGTAAAGAGGAGAAGAGAGGAGGAAAGAGGAGTAAAGAGGATGAAAGAGGAGTAAAGAGGATGAAAGAGGAGGAGGAGAGAGAAGTAAAGAGGAGGAGGAGGAGAGAGGAGTAAAGAGGAGGAGGAGGAGAGAGGAGTAAAGAGGAGGAGGAGGAGAGAGGAGTAAAGAGTAAAGACCAGGAATGAATGAACTGCCAAGAAATATTATGTTTATCAAAATTGGACACATTATAACAGTGTTGCTGACCTTTAGTGCTTACACAGTGGTGGTGGTGAGCTGGGAAGTGGTGGTGAGCTGGGAAGTGGTGAGCTGGGAAGTGGTGGTGAGCTTGGAAGTGGTGGTGAGCTGGGAAGTGGTGGTGAGCTGGGAAGTGGTGAGCTGGGAAGTGGTGAGCTGTGAAGTGGTGGTGAGCTGGGAAGTGGTGAGCTGGGAAGTGGTGGTGAGCTGTGAAGTGGTGGTGAGCTGGGAAGTGGTGAGCTGGGAAGTGGTGAGCTGGGAAGTGGTGAGCTGGGAAGTGGTGAGCTGGGAAGTGGTGGTGAGCTGGGAAGTGGTGAGCTGGGAAGTGGTGAGCTGGGAAGTGGTGGTGAGCTGGGAAGTGGTGGTGAGCTGTGAAGTGGTGGTGAGCTGGGAAGTGGTGGTGAGCTGGGAAGTGGTGGTGAGCTGGGAAGTGGTGGTGAGCTGGGAAGTGGTGGTGAGCTGTGAAGTGGGGGTGAGCTGTGAAGTGGTGGTGAGCTGTGAAGTGGTGAGCTGTGAAGTGGTGAGCTGTGAAGTGGTGGTGAGCTGGGAAGTGGTGAGCTCTGAAGTGGTGGTGAGCTGTGAAGTGGTGGTGAGCTGTGAAGTGGTGAGCTGTGAAGTGGTGGTGAGCTGTGAAGTGGTTGGTGAGCTGTGAAGTGGTGGTGAGCTGGGAAGTGGTGGTGAGCTGGGAAGTGGTGGTGAGCTGTGAAGTGGTGGTGAGCTGGGAAGTGGTGAGCTGTGGAAGTGGTGGTGAGTGGAAGTGGTGGTGATCTGTGAAGTGGTGAGCTGTGAAGTGGTGGTGAGCTGTGAAGTGGTGGTGAGCTGGGAAGTGGTGGTGAGCTGTGAAGTGGTGGTGAGCTGTGAAGTGGTGGTGAGCTGTGAAGTGGTGGTGAGCTGGGAAGTGGTGGTGAGCTGTGAAGTGGTGGTGAGCTGGGAAGTGGGGGGTGAGCTGGGAAGTGAGGGTGAGCTGGGAAGTGGGGGTGAGCTGGGAAGTGGGGGTGAGCTGGGAAGTGGGGGTGAGCTGGGAAGTGGGGGTGAGCTTGGAAGTGGGGGTGAGCTGGGAAGTGGTGGTGAGCTGGGAAGTGGGGGTGAGCTGGGAAGTGGGGGTGAGCTGGGAAGTGGGGGTGAGCTGGGAAGTGGGGGTGAGCTGGGAAGTGGTGAGCTGGGAAGTGGTGAGCTGGGAAGTGGGGGTGAGATGGGAAGTGGTGGTGAGCTGGGAAGTGGGGTTGAGCTGGGAAGTGGGGGTGAGCTGGGAAGTGGTGGTGAGCTGGGAAGTGGTGGTGAGCTGGGAAGTGGGGGTGAGCTGGGAAGTGGGGGGTGAGCTGGGAAGTGGTGGTGAGCTGGGAAGTGGCGGGGGTGAGCTGGGAAGTGGTTGTGAGCTGGGAAGTGGGGGTGAGCTGGGAAGTGGTGAGCTGGGAAGTGGTGAGCTGGGAAGTGGGGGAGCTGGGAAGTGGTGGTGAGCTGGGAAGTGGTGATGAGCTGGAAGTGGGGGTGAGCTGGGAAGTGGGGCTGAGCTGGGAAGTGGTGGTGAGCTGGGAAGTGGGGTGAGCTGGGAAGTGTGGGTGAGCTGGGAAGTGGGGGTGAGCTGGGAAGTGTGGGTGAGCTGGGAAGTGGGGGTGAGCTGGGAAGTGGGGGTGAGCTGGGAAGTGGTGGTGAGCTGGGAAGTGGTGAGCTGGGAAGTGGTGAGCTGGGAAGTGGTGGTAAGCTGGGAAGTAGGGGTGAGCTGGGAAGTGGTGGTGAGCTGGGAAGTGGGGGTGAGCTGGGAAGTGGTGGTGAGCTGGGAAGTGGGGGTGAGCTGGGAAGCGGTGGTGAGCTGGGAAGTGGTGGTGAGCTGGGAAGTGGTGGTGAGCTGGGAAGTGGGGGGTGAGCTGAGAAGTGGTGGTGAGCTGGGAAGTGGTGGTGAGCTGGGAAGTGGGGGTGAGCTGGGAAGTGGGGGTGAGCTGGGAAGTGGTGAAGTGGGAAGTGGGGGTGACCTGGGAAGTGGGGGTGAGCTGGGAAGTGGGGGTGAGCTGGGAAGTAGGGGTGAGCTGGGAAGTGGGGGTGAGCTGGAAAGTGGGGGTGAGCTGGGAAGTGGGGGTGAGCTGGGAAGTGGTGGTGAGCTGGGAAGTGGGGGTGAGCTGGGAAGTGGTGGTGAGCTGGGAAGTGGGGGTGAGCTGGGAAGTGGGGGTGAGCTGGGAAGTGGTGGTGAGCTGGGAAGTGGGGGTGAGCTGGGAAGTGGGGGTGAGCTGGGAAGTGGTGAGCTGGGAAGTGGGGGTGGAGCTGGGAAGTGGTGGTGAGCTGGGAAGTGGTGGTGAGCTGGGAAGTGGTGGTGAGCTGGGAAGTGGGGCTGAGCCGGGAAGTGGGGGTGAGCTGGGAAGTGGTGGTGAGCTGGGAAGTGGTGGTGAGCTTGGAAGTGGGGGTGAGCTGGGAAGTGGTGGTGAGCTGGGAAGTGGTGGTGAGCTGGGAAGTGGGGGTGAGCTGGGAAGTGGTGGTGAAGGTGGGAAGTGGGCGTGAGCCGGGAAGTGGGGGTGAGCTGGGAAGTGGGGGGTGAGCTGGGAAGTGGGGGTGAGCTGGGAAGTGGGGGTGAGCTGGGAAGTGGGGGTGAGCTGGAAGTGGGGGTGAGCTGGGAAGTGGGGGTGAGCTGGGAAGTGGTGGTGAGTGGGAAGTGGGGGTGAGCTGGGAAGTGGGGGTGAGCTGGGAAGTGGGGGTGAGCTGGAAGTGGGGGTGAGGTGGGAAGTGGTGGTGAGCTGGGAAGTGGGGCTGAGCCGGGAAGTGGGGGTGAGCTGGGAAGTGGTGGTGAGCTGGGAAGTGGTGGTGAGCTTGGAAGTGGGGGTGAGCTGGGAAGTGGTGGTGAGCTGGGAAGTGGTGGTGAGCTGGGAAGTGGGGTGAGCTGGGAAGTGGTGGTGAGGTGGGAAGTGGGCGTGAGCCGGGAAGGGTGGGGGTGAGCTGGGAAGTGGGGGTGAGCTGGGAAGTGGGGGTGAGCTGGGAAGGGGGGTGAGCTGGGAAGTGGGGGTGAGCTGGGAAGTGGGGGTGAGCGGGAAGTGGGGGTGAGCTGGGAAGTGGTGGTGAGCTGGAAAGTGGGGGTGAGCTGGGAAGTGGGGGTGAGCTGGGAAGTGGGGGTGAGCTGGGGAAGTGGGGTTGAGGTGGGAAGTGGGGGTGAGCTGGGAAGTGGGGGTCAGCTTGGAAGTGGAGAAAGCTTAATTAAGGACAGGGTAAGAGATAGTGCCAGGGCTTGACCCTGCAACTAGGAGTTCTAACGGGCAACTGAGAGCCAGTTATGCTGTGTTATAATTTGGTGTAGGCAGGAGCCTGTTGTTAGAAGGGGACGGTGCCATTGATCACAGACCCACTAAGCTCGTCTGGCACTGGGGCAAAGAAGGAACTAATTCAGATCTACAAAGTGGGTTTTTTTTTCAGATCCAGGCCTATTAACACAGACCTTGAGGAAGGGGCGAGTTTATGGGTTATCTGTAGACAGACAGGTGCATGTGCGTCGAGATAGTGTATTGAGGGCGCTTCGTGCTTTCTTAATTAATTCAAGGAGGATGGCACATTAGCCATGGTGGGTTCCTAGCTTGTCCGTTTGTGTGTTTGTAACTAAGCGATTTCCAGTTGACGTTTTGATCTGGGATATGTATATCGGTGATAAAGTTTTGCAAACTTGCGCTAAATATACGTTATTACTACTATTACTACGGCTACCAGCAATTCCACTGCTACCACCACTGCAGGGAATCTTCTTGTACTACGGTACGACTCTTCAAACACTTCCAGTTGTGTATAATGAACACTTGTCGAAGTTCAATAATAATCCACATGGAGACAAGCTCAGGAGAATAATTTATTTTTATATTTCGACCCCCTTCCTCTGCTGAAGAGGATCTCAGAAGGGAATCAAAATATACAGATCAATTAATCTGAATTTCTGTCTCATGTGGTTATTATTGAGTATCTTCAGTTGTAATGGGGCTCTGGTGTGCCCTCCACCTGCACCGCCTTCCATGCGCTGGCTAACAGTGGTGGTTCCCGTGACTTACCAAGAATTATTGCTTACGGGGACAGAACTTTTCTTTAACTCCTGTATTTGATATTTCAGGTCATTCCACGCTCCACTGACTAAACGTGAACTTGTGTATCAATACTGTTATATACCGACAAGTGAGTTAACAAGATATAAACGTGTGGTTTATCTCATTTAATTGAGAACACTTTTCGTCCGCCACGGACTTTTTTCAATTTTCACCAGTCAGAACTGATAAAGTACCCGATGGACGAAACGTCATATTAAAACGCCATTTTATCTTAGCAACTTGAATGTGAGCTTACCTCTTATTTTGGGTAATGTTTATCTGCTACTGAATGCTCCAATAGGTGCTTCTCTGATCACCTGTATATAACCCGGTCTAATAGAACACTGCTTCTTTGAAGGACTAGAACTGGCCAGTAAGGCTTATCCGTAGCTCGGTGTATATACTTACATACGTCAGCGAAAAGATATACTTTTCTATGGAGTTATTCACGCATACCTCGTGTTCCTTCCCCCTTTTTTTTTTTTTGAAGTAATGGTTTCTTCAGGTGGACGAACTGCGCTTGATAATATCCGATCATCCGATCTCTCCGTCTCACATACACACATTCCCTTTGATTAACACGGGCGATGCTAGTCGCCTGGTTGATTTCAAACCTCGGGACATTCATATAGTCCATTAGATTTTATATCATTGCAATAGTTGCACTCTTAAAGAGTAACTTGAGTCTACTGACGCCCTTGGCGTCTTCTGAGTACCACCAACATGTTGCATTGGCAACCATGGTTAATGATATCCTTATAAATACCAGGCCTCATTTAACATGATATTTCTATCATGTTACTAAATTAAAGACTTAATAAGTTAGTTGCAATAACTGTTAACGTCTTGCTTACAATTCGGAATACTATCCTGAGTCTTTACTTGTACGGGGCTTGTGTATCGCGTAGCATGTTCTCATACACGCACGAAAGCCCCTCCCACCCCCTCCCTTCAGTCGTATGAAGGCAATTACCTTCATAACCATCACCAGAACGACTACCACCAGCAGTGCTATCACCACCTTCACCACCACTGCCACAATTTTCCCGAACATTTTTCAAAAATTCTAATCTTCACCTAAAAATTGCTGAAGCGACTGGTCCCAAACTTGAGCAAAGATTCTTCAAAATACTCCCGTCGTGTAGAAGGACATGACCAGCCGGGTTATGGTTCACTTCTAGTTGAGAACTGATACCCAAGCGCCTCTGACCGGAGTAGGTATGTTCGCCAGGCTTTGGTGCACAAGTTGGACTGCGCGAGGAGGACACAAACAGTTTGGTTCATCACACCAGCAACCAGGAGGCCTAATCTGGGACTGGATGATGGAAGAGGTGAGCGTCTACAGGTAACCTACAGATATTCTCCCTCTTTGACATTACTAAATTTTTTCAGAACCTCCCACCCTCCCTGACCTTCCCTAACCCTTCTCCTGACCCTCCCAACCCTTCACTTACCATCTCTGACCTTCCCTGGCCAACCGTTCCTCCCTCACTCCCTCGCTCACTCCCTCCCTGACACTCCCTAACCTTTTACGTGACCATCTCTGACTTTACTCGGTAGTCCCTTCCTCTAGGGATCCACTAATTCTGCCTCTCTGATCCTTCCTGGCCCTTCTTGATCTTCTCTTGACCTTCTTGACCTTCTTATCTTTTCCTAACCCTTCATAATCCTAGCAGACCCTTCCTGACCATTCCTAACCTTCTCCGACTTTCCGTAACTCTCCATGACCCCCCCCTTGACTCTGCCTAACCTTCCCTTAACCTCTTCCCCCTCCAAATCCCTAACATCCCTTGATCGTCCCTGACTCTCCCTAACCTTCCATGATTGTCCCTGGCTCTCCCTAATCCTCGTAGACCACCCTGGCTCACTCTGACATTCCCTAACCCTCTCTGACTTCACCTGACTCTCCCTTACGCCTCTCTGACCCCCACTGACTCGACTCTCTCTGACCACCCTAACTTTCCCTAACCCTCCCTGACCTTCCCTGGGTCCCACATTAGCATAAGTTATCACCAGTAGGCTGAGGCAGGATAGGCCCCCCGAGCTGTCTAAATTAGAGCCAGGAGAGGGGCCATGCTCAGAGCTAATCAAGCTTACAACATCCTCCAGTATAACATTCTCCATTACAACATTCTCCAGTACTACATTCTGCACTACAACATCGTTTAATACAACATCCTCCACTACCTTGCCTGACGCCCCCACCACGTTTCTATGCACCTTTAATCCCGTCTAATGGCCATATGATACCCCTCGTCCTTTCCCCATTAAGTCTACGATTCCCTCCCCCTCCCCCAACCCACCATGAGGCGTTTCATGGATGATTAGAGGAGGTAGAACAAGCATGTATGGTAATTGGTTCACCTCTCCCGTGATGTTTGTGGAGGAGGGAACAAGGGAGGGAGATGGGAGGGAGGGACTTTAGAGGAAGGGATGTGATGAGAAGAGAGGGGGAGGTAGGGAAGGGAAGAAAGGAGGGAGGAAGGGAAGAAGGTGTGGAGGGGCTGCTGAGAGATGTGGGAGGGGAAGGGAAGGATTAGGGAGGGAGGGAGGGAAAGAAGGGGGTATAGGATGTGTTGCTTCCGACGGCTTTCGGTCGTTGATCTCGTTTGTTAGTGGGTGAAAGCAGTGTTTAAAGCTCTGTATATTTCTCCCTCTCACGCAGACACATGAATCGACCCCTGCAACCACAAATAGGTAAGTACATACACAAAACACACACACACACACACACACACAAACACACACACACATACAATAAAACATTAAACAGCAGACAAAAACACACTACAAAAAAGTTTATAAGCAAAACAATAACACCAACAAGCAAACAAACACGACCACTAAATTGGTAAACAAAGAGAGGGTGAGGGAAATTATGCTATTAGTCTCATATGTTAAGGGGGAGACGGGGGGAGAGAGAGAGAGAGAGAGAGAGAGAGAGAGAGAGAGAGAGAGAGAGAGAGAGAGAGAGAGAGAGAGAGAGAGGGGGGGGGGGAGAGAGAGAGAGAGAGAGAGAGAGAGAGAGAGAGAAGAGAAGAGAGAGAGAGAGAGAGAGAGAGAGAGAGAGAGAAGAGAGAGAGAGAGAGAGGAGAGAGAGAGAGGAGAGGAGAGAGAGAGAGAGAGAGAGAGAGAGAGAGAGAGAGAGAGAGGAGAGAGAGAGAGGAGAAGAGAGAGAGAGAGGAGAGGAGGGGAGGGGGGAGAGAGAGGGGGGGAGAGAGGGAGAGAGAGAGAGAGAGAGAGAGAGAGAAGAGGAGAGAGGAGGGAGAGAGAGAGGAGAGAGAGAGAGAGAGAGAGAGAGATGAGAGAGAGAGAGAGAGAGAGAGAGGAGGAGGGGAGAGAGAGAAGGGAGGGAGAGAGAGAGAAATGAGAGAGAGAGAGAGAGAGGAGAGAGAGAGAGAGAGGAGAGAGAGAGGAGGAGAGAGAGAGAGGAGGGGAGAGAGAGAGAGGAGAGAGAGGAGAGGAGGGAGGAGAGAGGAGAGAGAGAGGAGAGGAGAGGGAGAGAGAGGGAGAGAGAGGGTGAGAGGGAGGAGAGGAGAGAGAGAGAGAGGAGAGAGAGGAGAAGAGAGGGAGAGAGGAGATGAGAGAGAGAGAGAGAGGGAGAGAGGGAGGGGAGAGAGAGAGAGAGATAGAGAGAGAGAGATAGAGAGAGATAATATAGGAAGCAATAACAGCATTCCTGATTCCTCTCGAGCAACAAGGGCGCATCGCTCACCTCAATTCCAGTCACACTTCACACTACCTGCAACAGTATGACTTACACCCTTCTGTCTCTCAGTGCCTCAGACGACGACCACCACCATCACCACCACTACCACCCACCCATCACCCCACCACCCTCACTACCCCCACCACCATCACTACCACCACCCCACACTCACCCCCACCACCACCATTTCAACTATCACCACCACTTTCCATCACCACTACTGCCACTACCTACCACTCCACCACTACTCATACCACTTTACCTCTACCACTACCACCGCTATTTCCCAGCTTCCACATCTCCAACCGACATGGCCTCCAGCTCCACTATCATCCTCCCCCGCCACCCAACCACCAACCACCATTCCCAAACCCATCCCCTCACAATTCTAATCCCCAACCCCACCACCAGGGATCATTCCTACCACGCCATCCCTC
>NW_026467111.1:0-13470 GCF_026875155.1 Cherax quadricarinatus
AGAACACACATAGCAGGCTCTTCGGAAATATAAACACATATGCAGTATAATGTGATCCTTTATTGACTACGTTTCGCCCACACAGTGGGCTTTTTCAAGTCACAAACAGATCTACCTGGGGTGGAAGGGACGCGAGTATTTATAGTCAGGTTCAGAATGCTGAGGTCAGGTGGAGAATGTTGCATCTGATGATGTACCGAGTGGGGTTATAGAGTCTAAAATCTTGGGTAGCTTTGAAAGGAGATTGGATAAGTTGGTGAGCAGACCTAGAAAAAGCCCACTGTGTGGGCGAAACGTAGTCAATAAAGGATCACATTATACTGCATGTGTGTTTATATTTCCATTGTGTCGGTATTTTATACCATTTATTTCCAGGCTCTTCTGTTGGGACTCCGGTAGGTGAGTGGGGAAGTGTCGACAGACGATGAATAGTCGTGATGAAAGAGCCAGGGCTAAACCCAGCTGCGTGACATTGCGAGGCAGTGTAGAGAGGGCATGTTGAGGACATAGAGGAGAGAGCAGACTGCAGACAGTGCTCGCTGGCTGATATGCTTCAGGCTGAGGTGAAGAGCTGGTTTGGACGTCAGGTGTCGGGAGGCTCACGTTATGTGTTGCGGAAGTGTGTTGTGTGTTTGGCTACACTTCGCTGGTGATGGAACCACTCTTGAGTCTTTTGAAGTCTCTCTTGGACATGTGGAATATAGATGAATGGTTCAGAGAACCGACATGTTGATAAATTAGACACATGTGCAACTCTTGGGTATCTTTATTGAGGAAACGTTTCGCCACACAGTGGCTTCATCAGTCCATACGTAAGAGAAACTTGAAGAACATGAGGAGAATGAGGTAATCAGTCCCTCAACCTTGAGTCGATGTGTTCAGTCCATCAATCTTGAATAGAATACGGCATATGAGCGAAGAAGCAGCTTATAAACCGTATGGCAGGAGAGGTGCAGCAGTCATAGGTGGTGTCACATTTGTTCAATGTGGAAGTAGGTCGTGAGCAAGAATTAGGCAAGCAAAGAATTCCTAAGTATTAAGATCCCAAGAAGTTGCTTGCCTAATTCTTGGGCACGACCTACTTCCACATTGAACAAATGTGACACCACCTATGACTGCTGCACCTCTCCTGCCATAGCGGTTTATAAGCTTTTCTCCGCTCAAATAACCGTATTCTATTCAAGATTGATGACTGAACACATCGACTTAATCAAGGTAGAGGGACTGATTAGCTCATCTCCTCCTGTTTCTTCAAGTTTCTCCTACGTATGGACGATGAAGCCATTTTTTTTTTTTTTTTTTTTGGGGGTTGTTTTTGTTTTGAGGGTGGCGAAACCGTTTCCCTTAATAAAGATACCCATGAGTTGCACAGTGTCTAATTTTATCAACCATGCGGTTCTCTGAACTATCATCTACGATATCTCCCCCTCATTCTAACGCCTCTCACAGAGATGAGATTTAAGGCTTTTAAGTCTATCTTCATACGGATTCTTTACACAGTAAATTCATTTTGTCATTTCTTCTCGTATGTTCTCTAATGAGATCCATATATTTTTATTCATCTCTCTCTACTAGGATTACATTCATCTTTAGGAACAAAAGTGATAACTAGGATATGACTTTTATTTTCAATTTTATTAAATTCCATAAATATCTGCAATACTAAATTCTTTGTAATTCATCATTCCCATCCTGTAGTAAGACCAAAACTGAGCAGCATAATCTAAATGAGGCCTCACTAGTGAATGTATAGAGCTGTAAAATAACTTTTGGACTTTCGTTACTTATACTTCTTGAGATAAATCACAAGTAATCTGTTGCCTTGTTTGGCGCACACAAAGCACTGCAGTCTTGGCTTTAGATTTCTGCTTACCATGACTCCCAAGTCTTTTTCCACATTCTGTATGATCAACCTCTACTTCAAAATGGTTATACAATACCGACAGGTTGGTATGGTAAGACACATAGGCAACGCTAGTCAACTTTATTCCGAAAGTTTCGCCTAACACATAGGCTTTCTCATTCGTAATACAGAAAGTAGGCAGGAACAATAGAGAAATGTGAAGAGATGACTACCGACTTCAAGGGTGATGACTGATTACATCTTCTTCACATCTCTATTGTTCCTGCCTACTTTCCTGTATTCCGACTGAAGAAAGCCTACTGGTAGCGAAACGTTTCGGAATAAAGTTGTCCTAACTGTTGCCTATGTGTCTTACTTACCAACCAAAGCTCTACTTCACCTAGATTATAGCTTCATGGTTATTTTCATTACCAAGGGCAAGTACCTTACACTTATCACATTGAAATTGCATCTGCCATTTTTTCAGACCAGGACTTAATTTGTCCAAATCGTCCTGGAGTTCATTGATATCCTCCTCAAGAGGTGAATTTATACGGCCTATCTTTGTATCATCAGCAAACTTACTCATGTCACTAGTAATCCTTCATCAAGGTCATTAATGTAAATTTATGAACAAGAGAGGGCCTAAAACTGATCCTTGTGGGAACGCCCACTAGTGACTAATCCCCATTCAGATTACACCCATTAATGGTAACTCTCTGCTTTCTATTGGTAAGCCATGCCTCATCCATGCAAACTTTACCTTCCTATACCATGAGCTGCACTTTTTCTTAAGAGTCTCTTGTCGAAGTCTTTACTAAAATCCCAAATAAACAATATCATTTTCCTATCACTGTCAACTGCCCAAATGTTCTATTGAAGAACGTCCGAAAGTTTGTCAGGCAGGAACGCCTCTCGTGAATCCATGCGAGATTCATTTAATCAAGTTATGCTCTTCAGGTGACTTCGGATAAAGTCAGCTATAATTGGATTCCTAATAACTTGCCACTATAGATGTCAGGCTTATTGGACGGTAATTTTGAAGAGTAAAGAGAGAAGACCTTACACCTCCCCTGATTTGAATATAGGAACCACATTAGCCATCTTCCTCACTCTGGCACAACACCGTAAGTAGATGAAATGGTTCAGAGAACCGACATGTTGATAATAGACACATTGCAACTCTTGGGTATTTTTATTGAGGAAACGTTTTCGTCGCCACAAACAGTGGCTTCATCAATCCATACAAAGGAGAACTTGAAGAACAGGAGAGAAAGAGGTAACAGTCTCAATCTGAGCGATGTGGTCATGTTCATCAATCTTGAATTGAGTAGTTGAGGGACTGATTACCCCATTCTCCTCCTGTTCTTCAAGATTCTCCTTTGTATGGACTGATGAAGGCCACTGTTGTGGCGAAACGTTTTCACTCAATAAAGATACCCAAGAGTTGCACATGTGTCTAATTTATCAACACTCGGTAAGGATGGACGCATTGAAGACACTCGTTAATGCTGACTAACTGCCATCTTGCATTCCTTAAGTACCCTGGAAAACTAGCTCTCGGGTCCCGGGGACTTATTTTGCTTCAGTTTGCTGTTTTAAATAATCATTCCTCGTGACAGATAATACTTACTAACTTAAATTCATTCAGGAACTAAATAATTGTTGTGCAAGAAAGGTATAAAATACCGACCAAATAATGAAAATTTAAGACACATGGGCAACATCTGGATATCTTTTATTGTAGAACGTTCGCCATCCAGTGGCTTTATCAATACAGATTCTAGGACATAATAGAAACAGTAGAACTATATACAAAGATAGGTAATCATCCCTCAGCCTTTGAGTTAGTGTTCACGAGCATCGTGTTGGTGGAGAATCTGGAGCAAGGCAAGAAGACTGGCGTTATATAGCGTTCAGTGGATAGGGACGGCAGCAAGAGGCATAGTCACTGGTAGGTGGGATTCCACAGTGGAGTAGGTCCTTCCCAAAGAGATGGGGTTTAGTTTTTCAGTGTCAGACACTGCAACATCATGGAATCTTGTTTCAGAAGGATATCTACAAAGACCTTCTTCACGGCTGCTACAACTAACCCATCTCTTTGTGTATGGACCTACTTCCACTGGGAATCCTGCCACCAGTGACTATGCCCTCGACTGCTGCCGTCCTTATCCACTGACGCCTATATAACCGCCAGTCTTTCTTGCCTTTGCTCCAGATTCTCCTCCACCACGATGCTGTGGACACTAACTCCAAGGCGTAGGGACTGATTACCTCATCTTTTGTAATATAGTTTTTTTTTTTTCCCCCCCTTTACCCCTGCTTCCTATTATGTCCTAGATTCTGTATTGATAAAGCCACTGGTGGCGAAACGTCTACAATAAAGATATCCAGATGTTTCACATGTGTCTTAACTTTCTAAAATAATTTTTAATTACTGGAATCCTCATTTACAACTTCTGTTTAAAAACTGACAAAAAATAGTCTTTAAATTAAGGAACACATTTCCAGTTCAATTATCCGTAAGCTGTCCCATTCCCCAATTTTTCAGAGGTCCTACTTTTTCCTTTACCTTCGTCCCTATACACTTGAAAGAACCCCTTTTGGATTAGTCTTTGATTCATTAGCAACTCTAATTTCATAGTCACGTTTCGCCTCCAATCCCCTTTTTTACTTCCCCTTTTAAAGCTGAACATATTGGTCAGTAAGGTTAACCTCCCCTCTTCTGATTGCGCATATAAATTACCCTTTTTTCCCCTAATAGATGCTTTAGCCTTCCTGTTAACCCATTTGGGATCATTATATAGACCTAATTTCTCTCTGGGGAATGTATACTCTGGGCTCGGTGACATTATAAGAAAACAATCGTAAAAGCAGTATCCCTTCAAAATCATAGAGTATGATCATCATCAATAAAATCATTAGCTAATAACCCCAATCAAGATAGACAGGTGTTCCTAAGTCCATTATAATCGGCAGAACGAAAATCAGGATTTTTACTTACTCTACATCATTATTCTCCATCCCATTTAATTGCTAAAGTGATGCAATTGTGATCACTTGCGCCAAGCTCAGTCAGTGATCTCCAGATTATTCACGAGTGTTTTTTCCTTATTTGACAAGACTAGGTACCTAGCAAATTATTACCCCTGGTAGGCCTCTGTTACGCTCTGCTTCAGAAAACAGTCCTGAACTGTTTCCATAAAGTCACTGGACTCTAAGATTACCTGTCAAAGAATTCCGGTCCTTTGACCTAAAGTTGAAGTCCCCTACTATGACTATGTATTGTGTCCTAGAAGCCCTACATTTCGTCCCAAAGAGTCTCCCTCTATCGTGATCCAAGCCTGGAGTCGTAATAACACATAGAATTAGTTTTTCTTGACCCTCTACGAACTCTACCCAAACAGATTCTTTTACTGCTCCATCTATTTTTATACCTGTTTTATGCACATTAATATTTTCTCGAACATATAATGCAACTCCGTCCCCCCTTCATTACATCTATCCACATGAACAACTAAATCCTGAATATTACACTCAGCAGTCATATCCTGAACTCTTTAAATCATACCACGTTATCAGTTAACTCAACCGGCAATGATATCAAAGTTCCCAGCACAGCTAACCAAACGTAGTTCATTAATTATATTTCTTGCACTTCGACTGTTAGCAAAAATACCACATAATGTTTTTTTCGTCTGCACATTTTCCTATTGATCTTTGTTTTTTACACAATTTCTGAAATTATCATTACCCAGAGTTACCTCCATGACAGTAACTATTAAGAGTCTTTAATATCAGAGCATAGTCAATATATCCTACTCATTAATTTTTATCATTTCTAAACCCATACCTCCTAACTAATCCTAGTTTAAAGTCCTAACAACCCCCTCAACGGAGTTAGCAAGAAAACCCACACCTGCCCTGGATAAGTGAACCCAATCCCTGGCATAACAATATTTCGGCCATAGAATTTCCCAGTTTTCAATGAATGGTAACTGCATTATCCTTACAGTTTTATCCAGCCAATTAATAATACCAATTGCTCTGGACCACCATTCATTACCAACAATCCGGGGGGGGGGGGGCACACTTCTTGGCAGAATGCCACATAATAACAAGGGCGCCCCTTCTTCCTAATTGTCGTTAGCTGTCCTGAACTTTCAACCTAAATCCTACACTTCTAACGCTGCCTACATCATTGCTCCAGCACTGAGGAAAATAATTAGGATTGATCCATTACCACCGTTCATGATGTTGTCCAAGCCGGCTAACAATGTCCTCCATCCACCCCAGGAGAGCATACCCTCTGTCTCCTACTCCTGTCCTTTAAGCAAATGCCCTATCCAGTATCTAACCTGGCTATCCCCTATCAACAACAATATTCTTACCTTCCTTGTTTGTCATTAGTCGTGACGATCCAGTAGACTCACATTCCGTCGTGTAGCACCGAGAATGCGTTGGAGGTTTCCGCAAGAGTTTCTACAGCAGTCTCTTTTCCTTCTCATCGTTTCTGGCTTTCCATTCGTCTTCTTGATCGTCAACTTCGTCCCCTTCTGTCACAGCCACTGACACGATCCCTTCTTGACCTGAGGACTCGAAACAGGACTACTACAACTACGAACCTCTTGTTCTCCTCGGTCAATCGCCCGTATCTCCATCTTCGCTAACCCTCAATTCTTCCTTAAGCTGCGGTTAAAGTTCTCGATGGAGAGCATCTGGTTCAGTCCACGGAGCATCACAGAACAACTTCCTTCACAGAGTTAAGTACAGGTCACCACTGAGTTAATTACAGGTCACCACCTTCGTGATATAAATCCCCGTAATCTATTTGCCTATTACCGTCGCTTAAGCCATCGCTGTCTGGTTTAAGGTTGCCTGCTCATCATAACCCGCAAGTCTTTCCGCAATCTGTATGGCTAAGTTCTACAATCATTTAATCTTTATAAGTGCTAGGGTTATGTGACACTCCGAAGCTTCAGAACCTCATTTATCTACATTGAACTGCATCTGCAACACTTTCTGACCAAGAATAAGTTTGTTTAAATCATCCAGAAGTTCCATAACATCTACGTTTGAATTAATTATCCTACCTATCTTTGTGTCATCGGCGAATTTTGCTCATATCAACTAGTAATTCCCTCATCAAGAAAATGATATATATTATAACAACAACGGCCAAAGACTGATCCCTGTGTTTGTTAGGTAAACACAATATGCAACATAAGCATCTTTCAACTTTTCAACTTTTCTGTAGCTCGACTGAAGATGCCTACTGGTGTAGGCGAAACGTTTCGAAATAAATACCACCTGTTGCATATTTGTCTTACTTAACAACCTTTCGTTGGAAAAAATGCATTCTCCTTATAAAGTCCTCTGTCCACAGTAGGAAGCAAATAGTTGTTAGGATTGCCTTGTATTTGTCACTTTCATCGTTCCTCAACATTGACAAGCGTTCAGGGCCTTCAGCAGTAAACCCAACCCAAACACCTTTTTATGTAGGTGTTTTGGCGTTTGTTGAATGTGGGTACCATTGTGAAAGGCGTTCGTCTTTGGCTCGTCCCACTAATCTCTGATCTGTATAACGCAAGTACTTCAAAATGCGCCTTATCTGATAATATAACTTTTCTCCATTTATTGTTGCCAATCCTTATGTCCAGTGCTCACCGCAGCAGGTTTCTCTTATAGCATCAGTCATAATTGTTTCGTTTAACCGCTTCTGGAGTTCGCGAACTTCAAGGAACCTTCGTCGAACAGTAGATCCCCTCTGTTTTTTGGGGGAGCCTTCACATTTTATGATAACCTGCCATTCGTTTTTCTCCCACACTTCCTCGATGAAGCGCATCCCACAATCACCAGTGTCGGCAGGTCTCTCTCGTTCAGAACCGCCAACAGTTGACTTTGCTAGCTCCAAATTTTTCTGGGCAATCTGTCTGGTAATCAAAGTAGCATATTTCTAAAAGCTAAGTATTTGCTCGCTTCGTAGGTGTAAAATCCTACATGAATTTCCAGCTGTAATCTTGAAATGAAGGCCTAGAATTTTGAGGAAGCCACATCAACTCACACGGAGCACGCTTGCACGCCTTACAGAACAATTGGACAAAGAGTTGCAGGTAGCAACCACTGCTGGATGGTTGCCAGAAGCTGTAGCACACGTTCCTGGAAGAGAAAAGACCCACAACATAATTAAACCGGAGACTAGAACATTTAGGAGATAATCACAAAATCTACTCACGTCCCAATTAAATCTGCACACACACACATCACACATATATATAAATAATATATATATATATATATATATATTATATATATATAATAATATAAATCTGTGCAATGAATTCGCGAGAGCATGCGAAAATATACACAAACACTGATCTCTGGCTGAAACGAGACCTCGAACCTACGAACTTAGGACAAGGTACGCCAGTGCTTTACTAATCTACCCACACTGGACAATACCTTGCGTGTAGCATGCTACACGCCAGGTATTGGTCCGTGGTGGGTAGATTGTAAGCACTGCGAACCTTTGTCCTAAGGTGTCGTAGGTTCGAGTCTCCTTCAGCCAGAGATCAGTTTATATATATTATATATATATATATATATTTTATATATATATATACTATATATATATATATTTATATATATATATATTCACAAATAACCGCCGCACCATAAAAAAGTCTGTTCATGTCTATCGGAGTCGGTCCCGACTTGGACCATTGACAAAGTCACACTAACAGAGGAGGAGCAGGACGGCTATATATAGGCAGAAGAGTGGAGGTAGTAGTAGTGGTAGTAGTAGTAGTAGTGTAGTACAAGAATTGTGTATATAAACCGACAGAATGAAATGACACATGCACAACACCCGGGCATCCCCACCATAGACGTTTCGGCCATCCAGCCAGCCACTGGATGGTCGAAACGGTCCTCAACAATGAAACAACCAGACGCCGCAACATGTGTCTAATTTCATCAGTAATGTAGTAGAAAAGAAGAGTAGTAGTAGTGGTAGTGGTAGAAGTGGGAAATAAGAGACGAGCCCTCAAATACAAAGGAAGGGGAGCACTGCAAGAGAGGCCTAGATACCTCACAGAGGGTAGCAAGCGCACCGAGGTGCGTGAAAGGGGAAGTGGTGAAAAACAATAAAGAAGTAACAGAAACACGAGACAGGAGAGAGAAAGACAACCCAGAGGAGAAAAAGGAGAGAGGAAAGGGGAAGAGGAAGAAGAAAAAGAAAGAAGAAGAAAAAATGAGGATTCAGGTTAAGTCCACGGGTGTTCTGAAGTTTGGAGCATTTTACAATGTAGTGGGAGAGGAAGGCATCTACAGAGACGAAGCCAGGCTATGGTTCATACAGGAAAGTTTTGTGATAAGAGAGGATTCAACTAAACGGCGACTGTTCGAGTTGGAAGATGGAAGACAGTTTTTAGCAGAAGACCAGTCAATAGGATGGCAATGATCTCTGACGTGACACGAAAAGAGCATTGTTTAGTGTTCGTCAAGCCTAACACTATTTTTGTGCTTCCCTAAGTCCTGTCAGAAAGAGATCGACCAGTTTCTCCAAAGTATTGAAGAAGGACAGTAGGAGCAAAGAAATAGAGTAACACCAGGAACATCTGTAGAGGGAGGAGAGGTATGAACGAGATTAAGTGCGAAGAGTGTTAGTCCTGGCGAAGGTAACTTGATGTCTAAGGGACGGAGAGAATTGTTGAGATAAGAAAGACCGAAATGTAGGGAGGCAGAGATAGAAGAGTTCCCCATGAGTAGAGAGTTTGGGAAGAAGAAATTGCGTTTAGCACGTGAGAGGGCAGAGTCTATGAAATGGGAAGGGTAGCCCAAGACGGAAGAACGAATTATAAAGGGAGTGGAAATTCTGCTGGAAGGAACTGAGGATCAAAGAGCGGAGGGCACGGAGAAAGAGGAGATAAGAACACTTTTCTTGACAGGGGAACGCATGAATAGGAAAAGTAGTTAATGTACATGCCACTGTGCATAGGTTTACGGTAACGGAAAAGGAAAAACCTGTATCTGAGTCGGTGGACATGGACAATCAAGAAAGGAAGTAAGGATTTAATTCCCATCAGCTTTAAAACTTAATGGAAGGGGCAAGAATTTAAGACTTCAGAAAAGGTTGAAGAGACTGAGTCATGAGGCCACAGAGCAAAGATGTCATCCACAAGCGGAAGCCATAGTGCAGGTTGCACATCGAGGGTAGGAAGAAGAACAGTCCCTCGAAGTTTCCATGTAAGAAATTAGCAAGGACACAGGAGAGAGAGGAGGAGCCCATAGCGACACCGAAGGTTTGGGAATAATATTTCCCTTGGAAGGAAAAAGGAGTAGAGTCCACACTAGAGGGGCGGATCAGATCTAGAAAGACATCCAGTAGGGATAGGGAAATGAAGAAACCCTTCATGGGCCTTCTCTCTAAGGAAATCAAGGGACATCAATCAAGAGGGACATTGGTAGAAGAGGGACTCAACGTCAAGACTAGCATCCTTACAGGTTGGGAGAGGCGAACCCGTTCTATGAAGTCTGAGAGTGACGGAGGTGGGCAGGAGAAAAAGTACAAGAAAGGGAGTGAGAGGTTTTTGGCCAGCCAAGAAGCAAGAGAATAAGAACAGAACCTCTAGAGGATATATAGGGACGAAGAGGAATATCAGGTTTATGAGTTTTGGGAAGGCAATAGAAATAGGAAAGAGGGACAGATGGACACAAACCGTTGACAAGGTCAAAGTCAGGAGGACAGAGGTCGGAGAGAGTCCATAGTTTTTTGTTTGAAAGTTTCTCTTGATGCGATCAAGAGGGTTGAAACGAGAGAGTGTAGGTGCGTGAGTCAGAGAGCAGACATCAGCTTTATCGGAGGTAAATCCTCGCGATCAAGGATAACTACCGAATTACCTTTGTCAGAAGATAGTATGACAATGTTAGTGTTAGATTAAGAGAAGAAAGGGCAAGTTGGTAACGGCGTGAAGGTGGTGATTCATGGAAAACAGACTACAAGAGCAGGAGGAGAGCACCACGAAAGTGGACAAGTCAGGAAGATTACGGAAGCGAGATGACGAAAGGAATCCACAAAGAGCTAAACAGAAATACCACGCGAGGAGTAGGCGAAGTGGCAAAGGGAAAGTCCAAAACCAAGAAGTTCAAGTTCATACTGAGAAGTGAACAGAAGACAGATAGTAACACAGTCATGAGGAGAATTTAAGACCAAGGGCTACAGAGATAGACGGTTGAAGTTTATTTTTGTAGTTTTTGAAGAATGAATTTTGCGCATTCAGGCGAGCAGTGTCCAAAGGCAATGGTAAGAGAAGGTTACAGAGATCCTGTGTTAAGCCGCAAAGAGAGCACGTTATACGTTTGACGGAGAGTAAAGAAGGGCATCTTCCAACCTGGTGATTTTTAGTAGAAAGAATGACTGTTGAAGTAGGAGACAGGCATGATCAGGAAGGGGAGTGGCCCAGTGGGTTGGTTATCTCAGGAAGTGGGAGAAGGAAGGTGGCAGAACTTGTTCAGCAAGACAGTCACGTAGGAAGCGAAGCTGATTTCTTACGACGCCGGGTAGCAATAAGAGCAGCCTCATAAGATCGAAAGAGGGGTTTAAAAGAGGGAAGAACATTAAAAAAGTTGGAGAGAATATGACGCTTAACTGCGGGGTCCATAAATAACAAAAAGGCACAATACCGTGACATGGAACGATAGACACAAATAACCTCACATAAAAGACAGAAGCTTACGAATGACGGTTTCGGTCCGACTTGGACCATTGACAAAGTCACACTAACAGAGGAACGAACGAACGAAAGTTCAGGTAAGATCCCAAATGGGATGAGCGGGGAAGACGGGACAGACGAAGAATAGTGGCTGGAGAGGAGTGTTCTTAGTCGTAGAAATAAGCGCAGGCTTTAACCCAGCGCAAAGGCGATCGTGGACAATATTGAAAAGAGAAATTCCCGATTCTTCTGGGGGACCCGGTGGGGGAGCGGGAGAAGGGACTTGCGACCTTTAGAGCTAGAGGGAGTGCAGAACTGAGTCATGTTTTAAACCCCAAAAAAGCAAAGGGCGAATTTTGGGTCATAAATTACCTGTTTAGAAGTACCTGTCAGGGGACCCAAAGGGTTTATTTTAAGTAGGGTTAGGAGCGGGATATGCAAGATAAAAAGGTTGTTTTGGTTTGTGGGTCTGCAAAAGTCTTCCCAAAGGAGAGAGGCCCAGTGTCATGTCGGTCCCAATTTGTCTATCTGTCTGCACTGACCTTTTCCAGTACAGATTCAGCGCAGGGACGTCTAACGGGGCATGGGAACTCGTTGGGCAAGTCTCCCATCTGACAAAAGCACCCAGCGCAGCGCCTTGTTTGGACCCTGCAGTTTAAGTAAGTTTGTTTTTGCTGCAAGGAGAGGGTAGGGGAGATAATTAAAGAGGACGTTTTGGGATTTGTAGAGGTGTAGTTTGGTGGTTGGAGGCATTTTTTAGCTTTAAGGCCGAAAGGGCCTTACTAGCTTTTGCATGCCTTGAGTGAATGGTCCCTGAAACAAGAAGGGTCAAGTTTAACGCCAAGGCGTGACGATTGTGTGAGGGGATGTATGTGGGGTTCGCTGTTCTGAGTCGCGGGTAATGAGGATCACTTTTCCCTGTATTAAAATAGTAATGTGGATTTGGCAGGTTTTGTCCAATTTTTGTTTTCCCGATGGCTATCCTGTCGATCTCATTTTGTGTTTTTTTTGTGTGAGTGTATCTATATTTGGGTGAATAATTGTTAATGTCCCGTCTGATAGGCTAGGTGATGGAGTTTGGTTACAGGGGTTGGAATGTCGTTAGTGTATAAATGAGAGGTAGGGGAGGACAGATCCCTGGGGTACTCCGGCAAAAAAATTTTTTGGGGAAATAGTCAGGTAACAGCCCCGGAATTTGATTCTCATGGGACGGCCGTTAGGAAGTTCGAGGAGTTTACGAGTATTGGAAAGGGAGGGTTTAAGTTTGTGGAGTTTGTACTTGAGCCCTTTTGTCCGACTGTGTGGCTCTAACCCTTTTCCTTCCAAGGGAAAATTATTCCCAAACCTTCGGTGTCGCTAGGGGTCCCTCTCTCTCCTGTCCCCGCTAATTTTTTAAAAGGAATACTTTAGATGTTTTCTTCCTACCCTCGATGTGCAACCCACTAGGCTCCGCTATGGGTGACTCTTTGCTCTGTGGGGCCCCATGATCCGTCTTTCCAACCTTTTCTTGAGCTCTTAACAACTTGCCCCTTCCATTTAAATTTAAAGCTGAAAGGGAAAACTAATTCTTACTTCTTTCCTTGATGTCCTGTCCACCCCTCAGATACGGGGTTTTCCTTTTCGTTTACCGTAAACCCCTTTCACAGTGGAGTACATTCCTCTTTTCCTATCATGCTTCCCCCGTCAAGAAAAGGTTCTTTCTCCCCCTTTTTCCCTCCCTCCAGCGAAATTTCCATCTTTTAATTCGTTCTTCCGTTTGGCTACCCTTCCCCTTTTATAACCGCCCCTCCGTGTAAAAGCAATTTCTTCTTCCCAAAATCTCTATCATGGGAAATTTTATCCTCTGCCTTCCCCTACATTTCCCGGGCTTTTAACTAACAATTCCTCCGTC
Organism: Cherax quadricarinatus; assembly: GCF_026875155.1. Taxonomy (NCBI): domain Eukaryota; kingdom Metazoa; phylum Arthropoda; class Malacostraca; order Decapoda; family Parastacidae; genus Cherax; species Cherax quadricarinatus. The sequence continues at coordinate 13,448 of NW_026467111.1, forward strand.
CCTTAACATCAAGCTTACCTTCC
>NW_026467112.1:0-12839 GCF_026875155.1 Cherax quadricarinatus
TCCCGATTTTCGCTTGGCTGATTTCAAGACAAAAAAATTACTGGGTGGGCTGAACGGAAGACCTACTAAGGGTCGGGTAGGTGGTAGGTTGCCGATATGATTTTTTCCAGGGCATAGTTTCTAGCTGCTCATCAAATTTGTTCCAAATAGGGAAATCAGATAAAACAAAAAAATCCTAAATGGATAACTAGTTTAAAAAATTTTCTGTTTTGGTCAAAAGAGCATAAAACAAATAAAAAGGGGAAGGGGCAATTGAAAAATCGATATTTTTCATTAAAAAAGAAAAAAAAAAGGGAAATTAAAAAAGCAAAAAGAGTTTATGAGGTTAAAGTTCAAGAGAATCGAAGACAAACCCCAAAAAAGGATTTTTTCAGGAACAGAATAAACAGGAAAAAGTGGGCCCCCACTCAAAAGTTCCTCGGGCACTCACGACAGTGATAAGGAAATGTGAGTTTTTAACACATATTTTCCTCTCTTTTTTTACCAGGAGGAACCAGCGATATTCCCAGTAATGAAAATTATGTAAAAAGGGACGATAATAAACTGTGCACTTTTAGGGTCCAAGTGACATGGCCCTTAGAAAATAGATAAAAAAAAACCAACAAACCCCGGGCCCTGATGAACTGTATGCAAGGGTTCAAAGGGAATGAAAAGAGGAGTTAGCACACCTTTGGCTAATCTTTAAACTACACAAAAACGGGGCAGGTGCCAGAAAGGGGAAAAATGGCAAATGTGATACCTATTTTCAAAACAGAAAAGGGTCCTTAGCTTCAAACTAAACCAATAACCTAACCCCAAGTGGGAAAATTTATGGAATCAAAAATTTGCCGACAGTTCGTACCCCCTTTGAAAAGCAAAAATTTAATCAACGAATCTCCATGGTTTTAAAAAGGGGCTTTTCCGCCTTACGAATTTTTTAACTTTTTTCACTAAGAAATTGAGGGGGTAGATCAGGAAGAAAAAGAATTGTGTAAGGGACTTCTAAGGCTTTTACGGGGGCCCACACGAGACTATTGGGGAAAAATTTAAGCACATGGAATAGGGGGAGAAATTTTTTCCCCTGGAAGGGGCAGGTTGACAATAGGGGAGCAAGAGTCCGCATAAAGGGGGGGAAATCAGAGGGGGAAGTGCAAAGAGCGGTGTTCCACAGGGGGCAGTTTGGGCCCCCTGCTGTTCACAATCTACATAAACGACTAGATGAGGGCATAAAGAGCGACATCGGGAAGTTTCCGAGACACCAAAATAGGCCGTGAATTCATTCTGACGAGGACATTCGAGCACTCCAGGAAGATTTTGGAATATACTGATGCATGGTCGGAGAATGGCAGATCAGTTTTAATATAGACAAATGCAAAGATCTAAATTTTGGACAGGACAATAACCATGCCACATATAAACTAAATAATGTAGATTCTTAATATTACGGATTGCGAAAAGATTTAGGAGTTCTGGTTAGCAGTAATCTGAAATCCTAGACAACAGTTGCATAAGTGTTTCGCAATAAAGCTAATAGAATCCTTGGCTTCATAGCAAGAATCATAAATAATAGGAGTCCTCAGGTTGTTCTTCAAACTCTATACATCCATGGTAAGCCTCATAGATTATGCGGGCACAGTTTTGGTCACCTTATTACAGAATGGATATTAAATTCTCTGGAAATGTGAACAAAGGAGGGATGACAAAGTTGAATCCCATGTATCAGAAACCGTACCCTATGATGATAGACAAAGGGCCCTGAATCTGCAATCTCAGAAAGACGTGAATAGTTAGGGGGATTTATGAATTGAGGTTATAAATGGAAGACAGGAATAAATTAAGGGATGTAAATAGTGTGCTGAAAATATCTAGCCTAAACAGGACACGCAGCAATGGTTTTTAAGTTGGAAAAATTCAGATTCAGGAAGGATATAGGAAAGTACAGGTTTGGTAAAAGATTTGTGGGATGAGTGGAACAAAACTCCCAAGTACCGTTATAGAGGCCAGAACGTGTGTAGCTTTAAAAATAGGTTGGATAAATACATGAGTAGATGTGGGTGGGTGTGAGTTAGACCTGATAGCTTGTGCTACCAGGTCGGTTGCCGTGTTCCTTCCTTAAGTCAATGTGACCTGACCTGACTAGGTTGGGTGCATTGGCTTAAGCCGGTAGGAGACTTGGACCTGCCTCGCATGGGCCAGTAGGCCTTCTGCAGTGTTCCTTCATTCTTATGTTCTTATGTTCTTATACACAGAATAATACAAGCAAACATAAACCATCTACTCAAACTTCTCCTCACCAACCTTAACAGGACACAGGACCATAACATAAGACACAGATCTCTTTTTGATGTACCCCATGTCCATATCATGCTGTGTAAAAACTCTGCACATGAAGGGCCCCAAAATTTAGTATTCATTGCCAGAAAATACTAAAGTAACTCGGTATGAAATCAATTTAAGACTTCTCAAAAGCAACTTACTCTAGACTAAACACTCAATACTCATATTAAAACTTCAAAAAATCTCCCATTGTTGAGTAAAATGGTTTACCAGCTAAGATACATGTTAAATATAATAAATACTTTGCTGATAAAAGACAGCAAATCACCCTACACAGCCGCCCCTGCAGCGAGGTGTCTTGAATTGTGTCAGGATCAACTCACAACGTGCCTGCAATAGATCATATTATGTAAACAATAATTTACCCCTAGGGGGTGTTTATGGCAGCATATTTCGTTCACTGATGGCTGACAAACTATTTGTGTTGACTCAAAAGTCCGTACCTCACCTGCCGACTCTAGGTTGATTACAAACTCCATGCGACTCAAGAACTTTGCTATCCCCTGTACTTTCATGAGATTCGTAACGCACCTTGCTCTTTTAAGCGTTGAGCTATGGGTGTTCTTCACACCTTCAAACAGTATTGGTGATGAATAGAAGCTGAATTTGCATTTGGATGTCCATATCTTCCATAGTCATAGGAATACGCACACTGGTACACAGCTCACAAGATTTATCTTTAATTGTTCACAATTTTAATCACTTAAAAGCAGATACACAACTTCTCTTAAGTGTTTTATTGTGTTTTGTGAGACCTTTGTTCACGACTAATGCAAGGAACAGTGTTCTTTGTTGGTTATAATCCTGGCATCAAGTGACTCTAGTAGAGTCAAAAGTATCTGAGATGCCAAAGCCTCCCTACAACAGAGCCCCTGCCGCCCAGCATATTAAGGAAAAGCTGACCTATTCCTTTTTGCTTCCTTGCCACTTCCTTCAACCCCCAAAGCAAAGCAGAATGCTTGAATCCTGCAGTCTTTAAGCATAGATAGACAACAAAGTACTCTAACTTTACCACGGTAATAAAGTGGAAGCAGGATATTCTTCCTTAATTGTCACTGTCTAAGTAAGAGATGGACTGTCTTTATTTAACTACACTCTGCAACACTGACCACAAGGAGCGTCGAGCCACGTCACATACTGGTACTACTGCATCTTGGATCAATTACTTTCGCAATATCATAAACAAGATGCATGCCCCTTCTGAGAGGGCTGGGCCCCTCAGTGCTGAAAGAGGCTGAAGGGGGCTGATAAACCCCCCTCCAGGAGAAAATTTCTCCACACTGGGGGGTGGGTGGGGTTCGCAGCAGTGAACTATTCATCACTTAACATTAATTTGATTTTCCTCACTCTCACCACTGCTCCTTGTCTTCTCCTGAACCCTTTAGTCTGTGTGGTTTCTGGAGAATCCAAATTTTATTTTCAACACTGTGTAAGGTTCAAAACGCGCACTAGTTTTAATTCATTGTCCACGTTATTACTACAACCTATGGCTTACGCCCCTGATGATTCTCATTTGCATCAGGGATATATGGTCGCCCAATATTCTCCAATGCCATTGGGACCTCGGACCATCATTGTCAATAATAACAATGTCCACCATCTTAAGGACCTTATATTTTCAGGAACACCAGCTCCTAAAGCTGTTTTCCTCAATGAGGTGTGATAGTGCTTCTCGCCAAATATTCTCCCAATGTTCAGATCACTTTATTAGGGTTTGGAATTTACGTCTGAGTAGCTCGGGTTCAAAATAGGTATGGAGCTTCTATGATTTCTTTATCATTCATGGAGGAACAGGTTCGAGCCTTCGGCCATGGAGTAAAATGAGATGGACTTAACAACTTCTAAATTGTCCAGTATCATCGGGTAAAATAAGTAGTGGTCGTTTGGTTGACTCTATTTTCTATTTCTGTTACAACTGTACCGAATTCTTCTAAATTCGATTCCTTTGACGATGAAGATCTTCCTTAAAACAACGTTTTACAATGTCGATCATTCTTTCATAAAATCCGCCATGCCATGGAGATTTAGGATGAATGTACCCTCCAACGACAACCTGCTGCATGATTTCAAGCATCTGTTTAGCTTCTGGTTGCTTTGATCAAAGATCTTGCTTTATATCAGCAGCAATAGCAACAATTTCGTTGCTTAGTCTAAATCTCACTGGGACACGCCCTTCGGCTGCAAGCTTTCTGAATTAATTTGGATAAATGTTTCAGCAGACAATGTCATTGGCTACTTGGTCTAGATGTACTGCTTCTAGTCGTAGCCAAGTGAATAAACAGAAGACACAGTTGATGGGAACTTTGTCAACTGTTTTGGTTAAAATTATTGGTCCAGTGTCCATCTACACCTGTCACCTACAAAAGGATTGACATTACAAACTCCTTCAGAGGGATATGTAGGTTGTACCTGAATACTGACATACCTCGCATATCGTAGTGACGACAAGTAATACAGTCCCTTATTGTTTTTATCACACTTTTGTCAACCTTGAGGTTTCCAGTAATATTGTTTGTAGTATGACGAATAGGTCAGCTACCCCACATGTAACACTTACTATGGGCGTTTTGAACATTAATTTTTGTTAGCCAATGCTTTCTTATGGGGATCAGTATTATGATGTATGTCTTCAAACTTTCGATGAAGAATTAATAATTCTTCCTCGTCATTACTTATAATCTTTTCTGAGTCGAGAATAAAATCCTCAAGAATTAATCAGACCGTTTCTATTGGGATTATCTTTGCGTTTCTAGAAATTTTATATTCTGAGAGAAAGCATCTTTCCTGTATTAGTATCACCCATTATTTAATGAATCAAGACCTTCATAATCAGGTTGTTAATTTTCCTTAAAAAGAATTAAAAGAACAAGAGCTCGAACTCTAAGAGTTTACCCAAAGATGAGTATTTTATTAGATCCCATCAATGACCATTTCTGTTGTGTCTGCAGTATATACACACCGAATTTTTAGCTGTGTTCAAGCAGAACTATTTTCTTTTGGCATAATGGTGAAGCTTATTGCTGATGACCATTTATTTGTCATAGAGAGCCAGTTCGGTCTGTGTAGCCATAATTTATTATCCACAAATTTCTTGAGTTGGACACCAGCTAGACCACAAGACAGCTGGATTCTCTTGGTAGAGACGTGATAAAAGAGTATAATCCTCTGCAATCAATTTTATTTCTGCTACTCTGTTCTGTACATAGACCAACTTACTCTTATTATTTCTTTAACCCCTGAGAACCTTCATTACCACCTCCAGTTCACGTTTTTTCAATAGTGAGATTGATCAAGCACTTTGTTGAGATAGCTAAATTTGTACTACATAGAGTGCTGTCAGTTCCCAATTGTGGTACGTTCTGACCTTCAAGGTTCTGACTCCTGGTCCTTTGAAGTAATGTAGTGTCTTCCTTTAGCAATACTCATGGTACGCTACAGCGGCCGAAGACCTCGGTTGACGCATCACAGAACACATATAAGGTGGCAGTAAAGTGTACAAAGAAAATTAGATCAAATAGAAAATGAACCCAAAATTGAAAAAAATAGCTGAAAAATCTACTAGGGCATAAGAAAAGGAATTTATAGCTTCTCAATGAGGTGAGGGTCCCATCTTATGGAATCAGTATATTGACATTAAGAGGGACATTTTAAAAAAGGGATAAGAAGAGCTAAAAGGACTATGAAATTAAAGTTTCCAGGGATCTAAAACTAAGCCAAAAAGTATTTTTCCCAGGTCTCTAGAACAAAAGTTATGAGATAAAGATAGTCCCCGTCAAAAATAACTAAGAGCATTCTTACTGTGACAAAGAGAATGAAATGTGCTCGATTTTAAATAATTATTTTCTCTCAGTTTTTACACAGGAAGACACTAACAATATTCCAGTAATTAATTTTTATAGTGTGCCTGAAGAAGATAAATTATGTAACATCACAGTCACTAGTGAAATGGTTGTGAAGCAGATAGACAGACTGAAGCAAAATAAGTCGCCGGGTCCTGATAAGGTTTTTTCAAGGGTTCTTAAGGAATGCAAAATGGAACTCTGTGAATCACTAACTAATATTGTTAATTTATCTCTTCAAACAGGAGTAGTGTCTGATATGTGGAAGATGGCTAATGTAATTCCTATTTTTAAAACAGGGGACAAGTCGTTACCGTCAAATTACTATCCAATAAGCCTGACCTCAGTTGTAGGCAAATTACTAGAGTCAATTATAGCTGAGATTATAAGAAGCCATCTCGATAAGCATAGCTTGATTAATGATACTCAGCATGGATTCACAAGAGGCCAGTCTTGTCTAACTAATTTATTAACTTTCTTCAGTAAAGCTTTTGAGGCTGTTGATCAAGATAAAGAATTTGATATTATTTACTTAGATTTTAGTAAAGCTTTTGATAGAGTTCTGCACCAAAGACTGTTAAAGAAAGTGGCAGCTCATGGCATTGGGGGAAAAGTGCTCTCGTGGATCGAGTCATGGCTCACTGACAGGAAGCAGAGAGTGTCCATAAATGGGGTTAAATCCGAGTGGGGATCTGTAACAAGTGGCGTTCCACAGGAATCAGTCTTGGGCCTGTTGTTGTTTATAATATATATCAATGATCTTGATGAGGGAATTACTAGTGATATGAGCAAATTCGCCGATGACACAAAGATAGGTAGGATAATTGATTCAAACGTAGATGTTATGGAACTTCAGGAGGATTTAAACAAACTCTATTCTTGGTCAGAAAAGTGGCAGATGCAGTTCAATGTAGATAAATGCAAGGTTCTTAAGCTCGGGAGTGTCCATAACCCTAGCACTTATAAGTTAAATGATGTAAAACTTAGCCATACAGATTGCGAAAAGGACTTGGGGGTTCTGGTGAGCAGCAACCTTAAACCAAGACAGCAATGCCTAAGTGTACGTAATAAGGCAAATAGATTACTGGGATATATATCAAGTGTAAGCAACAGAAGTTCAGAGGTCATACTGCAGCTTTATACATCATTAGTAAGGCCTCACCTAGATTATGCAGCTCAATTCTGGTCTCCATATTACAGAATGGACATAAATTCGTTAGAAAACATTCAGCGTAGGATGACTAAATTAATACATAGCATTAGAAATCTTCCTTATGAAGAAAGATTGAAGACTCTTAAATTATATTCACTTGTTAGACGAAGAATGAGGGGAGACATGATCGAAGTGTATAAGTGGAAGATAGGCATTAATAAAGGGGATATTAATAAGGTCTTGAGAATATCTCTCCAAGAGAGAACCCGCAGTAATAGATTTAAATTAGACAAGTTTAGATTCAGAAAGGACATAGGAAAGTATTGGTTTGGAAATAGGGTAGATGATGAGTGGAACAGTCTACCTAGTTGGGTTATTGAGGCTAGGACTTTGGGTAGTTTCAAATTTAGGTTGGATTAGTACATGAGTGGGAGGGGTTGGATTTGAGTGGGATTTTGCCAATCAGAGCTTTTTTTTGGGTAGAAATTAAAAAATTGGGGGTGGGCAAATTTTTTTGTTAGGGGGATGAATTGGTAAAGGGGACCTCCCTTAGAAAGGGGGCCAAACCCGGCCCTGCAGTTTTTCCTTTTTTCCCTTATGTTTTTAAATTTTCCCTTTTTTTAAAACTTTTTTCCCTCTTGACCTTTTTTTCTGGGAAATGTAATTTGACAAAGATGTTTAAAACTTCTTGGTTTTTTTCTTCCCATGCTTGACTAATTTCTAGAGGAAAAGTTCTCACCCCCAATCCAATTTTGATTTTCCCATGAATTTTTTATAAGTTTTTTCCCTTTATGGCAATTGGGGGGAACGAGTCCTAGAGGACCAAAACATTGTTTTTCCTCTGAAAAGTAAACTAGTTTAGTGAGTGTACTGCTTGATTTATTTTTTTATCCTTTTGAAAACTCAAAGTATTTTCCCTGTGATTTCCCCCAGTAAAGCCCCGCACATTGTTGCAATCGGAATTTAATTTCAGGGAAATTTTTTTTTGATAAGCCCCCTTAATTGCTTTGAATTAGTTTCCCCACCCCTTTTAGGGCATTTTTGTTTCTTTCTTCTCCTTGTTAGTTTCTCTGTTTTAAGGATTTCAAATCCCCCCTCTTTTTTTAACAGTCCCTTAAAGGATTGTCCCTTTGAAAAACTTTTCTTTAACATTTTTTTAAAGGGAAAACTTTCAGATTTCTTCAAATGTGTTTTTTAGAGTGCTTCTAGAAGAATGGAGAGGATTTGCACCTTTTAAAATACGGGATTTGAAACGAAAATTTTTTCCCCCAAGGACTTTGAGGTCATGTGGTTTTTCGGCCAAAAGAATCGGTAAAAATCTCTATCTATTTTTTAAAGTTTTAATTTTAAAAACCCTTGGGAAATTTTTCAGGTGTAGGCTTATGGGTTTGGCGAAATTTCTTAAGCCGTCTCCAGCTTCTCATTTTGTGGGGGTCCGGTCATCGACAGCCCTTTTAAGACTTTCTAAAATCTTTATTTTGGCACGTGCGCTGAAATTTTATTTAAAACATGTAGTGGGAGGGGTTTTCAGAATTTTTTTCGGGACCCCATGGTGCGGGAAGGAAAATTTAGTTTCCCTGTCTTCAACTTATCTTGGGACTACTTCCTCAGTGAATTTATTGCCCAAATGTTTTTGTATGATATTATTAGCAGCCCATAGCTCTGGGTTTCCCTTCCTGAGCTCATGTATTTGTGCTTTCATTGCCCCGAAACCCAAGCGTTTAATTGCTAGGCGGATTTTTTGTGGTTTTAAATTTTTCCCAGGGGTAACCAAACCCCAAATTTACTGTCCTTTTTTAATTTTTAAACAGTGTCCAAATATTGGTTAAAAGGGTCTGTGACCTTGTGGGCTTGGTTTTTTTTACATAAATTCCCTATCGCATCTAAATCCCACAATTTAAAGAACTGGTTCATTCATTTTTTCCATTTAAAAATTTAATTTTTGCTGGGGTACATATCAACGGTTATTCTCGTAACTAGTATTTTTTCCCAATGAATCAATATCAGTTTTTTTTCCCCTTTGGAGGGAAGGGTTCCCATATAAATGTGGCCCCCTGTTTTTTCCCAGCAAGTGAACTTCATTTTACTTACATTTTTTTGCAAAAAAACAGTGATAAAAAATCACTTCCAATGGTTAAATAAATTTGGGAAATAATTTTGTCCGTCTGTATGTCAGGACGGGCCCTAAATTGCCCTTAGCTGCTTTCAGTCCCTTCAACTTTTTTCTTTTAATCCTGGTTCTGCAAAGATTTAGGCAAATCATCTACTACCACAGCCCCCTTTTACTGTCTTTTTCCTGTTTCCTAGACCAACAGTGATTCTGGCTAGGGGCATATGTTTTTTACCAGTTGTGGGAAAAAAAACCAAAACTAAAATCCCAACTGTACCTTTTTGGGTAAAGTTGTTTTTTCAGTTTCTTTCAGCAATGTACTTTTTTTGAAGGGGCCTTTTTGAGCCTTGATCAAATAGTGGTTTGCAAAATTGTTTTTTTGCAATTTATTAGATAAAATCAACTCGAGCTATCGGGGGAGAGAAGTTGCTTTAAACTTATCTTCACATTTAAAGCTTTGCTTGTTGACTTCCCGATTCTGTGGAAGTTGCTTTCTGTTCAGCCCAAAAAAATTTGGGGATTTTGCTGTTTTGATGCATACCCCTTTCATTTTTTAAAACTTTCTTCAGTGAGCCCTTTTCCCCCTTTTTGTTCCCCTAAACACTTTTATGCATCTTTTAGCTGATGAACAAAGTTGTTTACGTGCCTCCAAATTTATGTGTATTGAAAACAATACTGTGTCCCCAAAGTGTTCCTTTACAAAGTTTCAAAAATTTTGGAGTACGTTTATGTATGGGGCGTCTGTTTACTGTCATTGTATTCCCCAACTTGATAAAAAGCCCCAAATGGGATTTTCCCCTTATGTGGTTTTTTGTGGGGTAGGTATAAATCTTTTTTTTACTGAGGGTTTAAGGGTTTTTTATCCACGAGATTTTGGGGGTTTTTATTTTGTCCCCGTTGCCCTTTCTTTCATGAAAAATATTGTTTGTAAAAACCCTTTCAAAATTTTCCCCACAATGAAATAGCGTTTATTGAACATAATATTTAATGTTCAATAGTTTTGGTGGTGGACAACTTTTCTTGTACAATACCACTGATAAACCAATATATTGTCTTTTGGGCATATTTTGCACCTGGAGATCTGGACATTGTCTAATTTTGATTCCCAAATGCCTTTTTAAGGGCTAAAAACAAAGTTTGGGTGGGGTTCAAAACTTTATATTAAGAAATGCATGTCTAACTCTGGCCCTTTTCAGCATCAAAGTAATTGTCTGCTAAAAACACGTAAGGGTATTTGAAAAATTGCCTTTAAACCCCCAGAAATGACTTTAAACATTCATAGGGTTCTTTCCCCCACAAACATTTAAAATAAAATGAACTTAGCAATCTTATCTATGTCAGTTCGTGAAAATTTTCTAAAAGATTGGAAAAAACCCCTAATAAATTTTTTCGCAATGGAAAATAGGAATGACAAAGGGAAAGGGAAGCTTGGTAAAGGGACACTTATTGTTTTTTAAAAGGTGTAACAGGTTGTTTTTTACCCCTAATTAAAATAGGGTCGGGGGGCAGATAGCCCGTACTCCCCCGTCCACCTTAATTTTTGATTACGAATGTAAAACCAAAACATTTTTAAATTTTATCCGCAGTGGGGTCTGAATTTCAAAATTTATTTTTATTTAAAGTTAAGTCTGAATTAAATTTTTTCAGACGTTGTGAAGGGAATTCAAACTTGGACCTCAAGATATAAAAAAACTATGTTTTTATCTTGATTTAAACCTATACAGACTGAAATTAGATTTTCCCAATTGTGTAATCTTAGTCCCCGTAAAGACGAAAAGTTTTCAAACAAGCCATTTTAATGTATATTGGGAAAATTTTAAACCCCCACCCTTTTTGGTTTAAAAAACACTTATGCTATAAACAGCTGAATTTTTTTTAGCTTAAGTAGCAATAATCGAGTCAGACACTACTGACCCCCCCAAGCTTACCTCTTTGGGCCCAAAGACCATGAAAGGGGACAGAGTTTTAAACCCGGAGTTTACCTGGAGAGAGTTCCCCCGGGGAACGGCCCCCCAGGGCCCCGGGCCCGTTTACCCCGGGCCCTCCTGGTGGGTCAGGCCGATCAACCCCGGTGTTACTGTGGCTGGGACGCAAACAAAAATTTCGAGCCACAGCCCCGGGTGATCAGGGAAACCCACTTTATGTTGTCCAAATGCCGCTTGAAAAAGTGGGCCCGGGGGTCTGTTGGTAATCCCCCTTATGTATTCTGGGAGGCAGTTGAACAATCTTGGCCCCTGACACTAATTGTATGGTCTATAACGTGCTAGTGACACCCCTGCTTTTCACTGGGGGATGTTGCATCGTCTGCCAAGTCTTTTGCTTTCGTAGTGAGTGATTTTCGCCTGCAAGTTCGGTACTAGTCCCTCTAGGATTTTCCAGGTGTATATAATCATGTATCTCTCCCGCCTGCGTTCCAGGGAATACAGGTTCAGGAACCTCAAGCGCTCCCAGTAATTGAGGTGTTTTATCTCCATTATGCGTGCCGTGAAGGTTCTCTGTACATTTTCTAGGTCAGCAATTTCACCTGCTTTGAAAGGTGCAGTTAGTGTGCAACAATATTCCAGCCTAGATAGAACAAGTGACCTGAAGAGTGTCATCATGGGCTTGGCATCCCTAGTTTTGAAGGTTCTCATTATCCATCCTGTCATTTTTCTACCACATATGAGAGGGTTCCCACCCCTTTCTCCTAATTTTTCTATTGCTGACCTATACCTGCTAATCAGGTCTTCACTCCTCGTCTGCCAACATCGTTGCCTCCAGCACTGAGACAGATAATAGGATTGCTCCCATTACCTCTCATGATGTCATCCAGATGGCTAACAATATCCTCCATCCCAGCCCCAGGAAAGCAAACTCTCTGTCTCCTACTCCTGTCCTTCAAGCAGAACGCCCTATCCATATACCTAACTTGGCTATCCCCAACAACAACAACATTCGTACCTTCCTTGGTGTCGTTCGTCGTGACGTTCCCAGTAGTCGACTCACATTCGTCGGGTAGCACTGAGAATGTATTGGATGTTTCCACAACAGTTTCCACGGCAGTCTCTTTCTTCTTCATCGTTTCTACCTTTCCATTCGTCTTCTTGATTGTCAACTTCTTTCCCTGCTGTCCAGCCACTGACCAGTTTCCCTTCTTCACCTGAGGACTCAAAACAGGAGGACTACTACGAATCTTTTTGTTTTCATCGGTCAGTCGCCAAATTTCCATATTTGCCAACCTCAATTCTTCCTTAAGCTGTTGGTAAAGTTGCTCGATGGAGGGCATCTTGCTTCAATTCTAGAGAGCGCGCAAACAGGTCTTCACCGAGCCAAATATACTTCAATACTGCACAAAAGTCAATTCAATCAGGAGCTACTGTGCAGCGCGTCCGCACGGCCCAATAGCAATGCGAACACTCTCCAAGAGAGAACCCGCAGTAAG
>NW_026467113.1:0-13736 GCF_026875155.1 Cherax quadricarinatus
GAACCGAACCAACCTAACCTACCTAACCTAAACCAAACCTAACCTAAACCTAACCTAGCCTAACCTAACCTAACCAAACCCTAACCAAACTTAACCTAACCTAAACCTAATCTATCTTAACCTAACCTAACCTAACCAAACCGAACCAAACCTAAGCTAACCTAACCTAACCTATCCTAACCTAACCTAACCTATCCTAACCTAACCTAACCCAAAACCTAACCCTACTTAACCTAACCTAACCTAACTTAACCTAACCTAACCTATCCTAACCTAGCCTAACCTAACCTACCTAACCTAACCGAACCTATCCTACCTAGCCTAACCAAACCCTAACCTAACCGATCCTATCCTAACCCAACCTAACCAACCGAAACCTAACCTAACCTAACCTAACCTAACCTAACTCAAAAACACTAAAATCACTGTAACCATGATATTCACAAAACTCTATGACCACCAAAACACACACAAAACACACACACACACACACACACACCCCACACACACACACACACACCACACACACACACACACACACACACACACACACACACACCTCACTTTACTTTGAACACCTTCAAAACACTCTCATACATCATTTGAACCACCTTTTCTCAATATCTCTCATCCACAACCCTTTTAAATCATCTCACTACAGAACAACCCCAAGATTACTTCGAACACTCTCATAAATCATTTGAATACTCACATAAACACCTTTGAACATTTCCAAAAAACACTGAAGCACATCCAAAAAATTCTTTTTGATTACTCCCAAATAAGATTTATCATCTCAATTTATCAAACACTTACACATTTCATTAAATTACAACACATCCACCATACTACTCCCTCATCTCCAGACTTTACAACTTTAAACACAAAAACTAACTCAACACTTATGACATGAGACATTACCAAAATCTAACACACTGACTAACTTTGAACCAAACTCTGAACACCACTGATCTTCTTCAAAAAATACTCTGCACATCATTTGAACACCTTCAAAAAACACCATCAAACACCTCCGAATACTCCAAAAAAACTACTGATTACTACCAAATCACCGTCAAAATCACCAGAAACTAAGTTTAACATCACCATCCAAACATCCTTTTTTTTTTATAGAAATCCCCTCAAAATCACTATAACCAAGAACTCCCTCCCCATTTGGCGCATAAAAAAAAGCTTGAAACAAACCTAATACGAAAACACTTAGTACAGGTTCCCATCAACTGAAAACATATTTTTTACACCACCCAATCAAAGGGACAACCCCCAAAACTACAATCACCCAAAATTCCCCTTCCCTAAAAAAATCACTAATATCACGAAAACATCATTTTTTAAACATTTCACACACAAAAAAAAAAATTTTTTATTTGACAATATCTAAGCACACTCCCTCACAAACCACCAACACACAAGTCACCCCCTCACGGCCCGACGGGTCCCCCTCCATGACGTCACACTCCCATTTGGTTACTTGGTGGTTGGGTAACATCCCCACCCAACCCCCCTTGTTTCAACCTTTTTGTCCCCACATTATCAAAAAAAACCCCTTTTTATCCAAGACGATTCCCAAATTTTTTATGACCCTACCACCAAATCACAGAAAACCCCAATTTTTTATAATTATTCACAAAAAAAATTTCACGATCCCAAACCAATCCCCCACATCTTAAAATTTTTCAATCAAAAATTTAAAAGAATGAAAATTAAAAAAAAATCTAAGACTTTTCACCCCCAACTAAGAAAACCACATCTTAACTAAAACATACACCAAAAACCTATACTTGGCATTTTGGGCGGTTTTGAAATTCTTACCGCATTTTTGTTGCATATCACATTTCCCCATCCACATCACCCCTAAAAACCCCTTTCCTTATTCTTTCCCGTATATCCCTAGATTTTTTTTAACCCTGAGGGGCCCATCACGACGTAGGACCCCAAAAAGCAACCATCACCATTTCCCCAACACCACCTATCCCCCTTTTACACTCGGGGCTTGTCATGTGGGGGGGGTAATGTTTGAATAGGATATAAGGGGGGGAAATAGGGGAGAAAGGGGATTATGTACAGGGGAGAGCAGGCGAGGTGGTAGGATGAATGTTTTGGCGGGGGGTAGGGGGGTAATGACAGGTCAGTGGTAACCCCAGGGCCCAACCTTTAAACTCTCCCATATCACAAAACAAATCCCCTCGCCCTTTCTTACTAATAAACATAATAAAATATAAGAAAAAAGAAATAAATAACGGGGGGCCCCATAAAATTTTACTATTCAAACTAAAAACCCACAGTTTTATTATTAAGTTTTTGTACAAAAATATTTTTTTGGGAACAAAACCCTTATTGGGGTTTTTAGATAAATGGGGGGGTTTACACATAACCAGTGGGGGACGGGGAAAAAACATTCAATTTTGAAAAAAATGAATAAAAACTTACAATAAAGCACAGAGGCAGTTCACTACAGGAACTAACCCCACGGGCCCCAAGACCAAATACAGCACGGGGTAATGCCCAAGCCAGTACTCGGGCCCAAATTGCCTCCAACACCCCTCCCCAGAAAACTTCAGCAGCCTTCTCCCGAGCCCTGCACCCCACCCAGCACTCCCCTCGAAAGTCTCTGCTCAACTCGGGCACCCCAGCACAGCCCCGCTCAAATCTCCCTACTCACCTTTTCCCCTTGGGGCTTTTATGGGGGCCAAAAGCACCCTCCAAAAACCCGTTTTACGACCTGACGCCCTAGGTCTGAGGCACCCAAAAACAAAAGCCCTCAGAGTGGGCGTGGCTACAGACTTTTCCCAAAAGGCAAGGTTTTTTTGGGACCATAAAATTTGGTTTAAAATTAGGTCTCCCCAGAGACCTCCACAACCCCCCAGCGGGCCCTACTTTCACACCCCCCCTTTCCCCCCCCAAATTTTAAAAATATCTGAAAACAGGACAATTTGTCCATTTTAGACTATTTTAACCCTAATCCCTTAAATCTATTACAATAAAAAGGGAAAAAAATTAAATACAAAATTCCCAATTATTTTTCCCCTAAACCCTTTCCTCAACCCCACAAGGCACATAATCTTAAAACCGGGCATTTGGGCCCAGCATAATAGTCCTTCGGGGCCCAAAGCCCCCTTTTAAACCCGTCTTTTTCCCCTTAAACCAAAATAGGGGCTCCATTTGCCTTCCTACTTCTACTAGAAATGAAACCCCCAATGCTAGTCACCCCCATGTTTAACCATTGGGCCATACCCTTAGGTTCTATGGCATGGAAAACTGCTCCAACGGGTTGCATTTTTTCAGTAACTGAAAACTGGACCACTTCACAAACCCCAAAGGTCGCATTTTCGGCCCCCCTTCACTGCACCTACAACATCTGAAAATCGGACGGGGCGGGCATCGCAGCAAAAGACCCTCCATTATCCAATCCCAAACTACTAGATTCCTGGCCTCATAAAAAAAAGGGCGGCCATAATCAGGGGGCCGTTTTTCAAGGTCACTTATTTTCACACAGGTAACACTAACATTTCTGGCAAGTCAAAGAAACGGTGAACATCTAACACTCTCAATTGTCTCTCTTGGTGGCAGAGCATCCCCGCATCCCGGGTCGTACGGGTCGCCAGCCGGGCGGGATAGGGCCTCCAAAACCGCCCTGAAAGCAGGTTTGGCCCAGCAGCGGGAGCCCCTTTTCGGGGCTCACTTCCTTCCCTCTCCGAGGAGGGCAACTCCCTTCATAGTAGATTCCCCGGGCCCCTGGCACACCAGCCAAAAACCCCCTCACACACCCGGCAGCATCACCGCCATCTCCTCCCTTGAGTGGGGAAAGCATCCAGCATCACAGCCCCCCCCCATTTTCACAGCACAAAAGGCAGGGGCCACAGCATCACAGCAGGGTTTCCCCACATCACAGCACGGAACGCATTCAACACATCGAACGACCCAGCTTTCTCAACATCAAAAGCAGGGCCCCCATCACAGCACCCCACAGCACGGCCCCCCGGCATCGCGGGCCCCGGTCCCGCATACAGCAGGGCCGCAGCTTTCTCAACTAAAGGGCAAGGCCCCAGCAAGTAGACAGAAATCAAGCGCCGACATCCCCGGGTAGCAAAAAGGGTCAGTTGCTGGGGGGGAGGTGAGGTCATTTCATTTTCATCAACGAAAGGGCGGTCACACATCCCTGGAAAATGGGGGTTTTAAATTGGGGGCCCGGTGGGGATGGTCACGAGGCTGGGGGACGCAGAAGGGGGCCCCCCCCTTACACGGGAAATAAACAGGGGGGGAGCAATATTCTACGGGGGCACATCAGCGGGGTAAACCCCTTTACCCCCACCCGGGGGGAATTGAACCCGCGGTATAGAGTCCCCAAAAATCCCCCCGGTCGCGTTGCCACTAGACCAGCAAAGCCCCCAATAAGATTCACCCCAACTAGGTATATTTTACACCCATAGGATGAACCCTTATTGTGGCTTAGCGGGGTCAAAGGGGCAAACCCGGGCGGGGGGGGAGTTTGAAAGACTCTATGCCCCCGGGTTCAACCCTTTCCCGGGGGGAAAATTGGTTTTTTGGGCAATCGTGTCTTTTACGTTTTCTTAAGTAAAATTTAGCTGGGGGGGACGGGGGCAAAATCAGGGGGTTTTGCGGGGCACATCAGGGGGAACAGCAACATAGGAAACCTCTTCAAGGGGTGACAGTTGGGGAAAGGGTCCCCAAAGGGGGGGCTGGGTGACTTCTCATTCCCTGTAAATTTTTAAAATTTGGGCCCAGTAATTGCCCCCCCCCAAAATTTCTCCCCAAAAATACTGAATTCTCCACCTTTTATCTCAAACCAAAAACCCCAACTCCACCAAATATAATTTTACCCCCAAAAACCAATTTTTTCCCGGGACCCACCTTTCAAAAAAGGACATTTAAAAGGTTAAAGGATTATAATATCAAACAGATATTCACGTTAGATTTTACACACCCAAGAAAAAAAAAATGGTAGCAAATGGTAGCAAAACAATTTAAAAACCCGAGCAGCAAAAAAAAGGGGCCCCCATGGGACTGGTTCCTACTATAAAAATAATAAAAAACCACCCCCGGGCCTTAAAAAACATGTATGTAGGGGGGTAATGATTAAATTTAGGATAAAAGGGGGGAAAAATGGGGGTAAGGGATTTTTTTGGGGTAGGCAGGGGAGGCAGGCGAGGGGGGTTTGGGGAAGTGAGATGATTAGCGGAGGAAAGGTAGGTAAGGGAACGGGTCAGGGTGACCACCACGACCCCTCTCATTAAGTCTACACTACTCATTTAACAAAAGCCTGCCCATTCTTAAATTTCTATAAACATAATAAAATAAAAGAAAAAAGAAAAAATTTAACGGTGGGCAGTGAAAAATACTATTCTACTAAAAAAACAGTTTATTATTAATTCTTTTTACAATAATATTTTGGGAACAGAGCATTATTGGGGTTTAAAGAAAAAAATGGGGGGGGTACACATAAGCGTGATACAGGGAAATACAATAAAACTTGACGAAAATGAAAAAATTTAAAATTTATGGGCACAGAGGACATTTTCCTACAAACTAACCCACGGGCCCCAAAGCCTATACAGCACGAGTAATGCCCCAAAAGCCAGTACTCTCCCCAAATGCCTCCAACAGTCCCCCCCAGAGACTTCAGCAGTTTTCCCCCGAGCCCTGCCCCCCAGCAGCAGCTCCGCTCGAAGCCCTCTGCTCGGAGCTTTTGCACCCCAGCAGAAGCCCCGCTCGAATCTCCCTACCAGCCCCTTCCCTTGGGGCTTTTATGGTGGTCCAAGCACCCCCCACAACAGGTGAAAGACCTGACGCCTAGGTCTGAGGCTTCAAAAAACAAAAACCCAACGTGGGCATGGCTACAGAGGGTTTCCCAAAGGGCAGGTGTGCCAAAAATTTGGGGTTAAATTAGGTCCCCCCCAGAGGCCTCACAACCCCAAAGCTGGACTACATCCAGGCTCCTATTCGTGAGGGGGCCCCCGTGGGGTTTTAAAAAACTCTAGGAGATAAAAGGAATGAAAAAAGGAAGGAGGGTTTTGGGGATGATGTGGATGAGGAAATGGGGATATGCAACAAAAATGCGGTTAAATTATTAAATCCCGCAAAGGGTAAAGTATGGGTTTTTGGGTGTATGTCTTATTTTAAGATTGTATTTCTTAGTTGGAGGTAATGTTTTTAATTTTGGTGTGTTTTGCTCATGTTTTAAAAATTTTGGGTTAAAATTGTGTTTCGTGATTTTTGGGTGAATAATTAAAAAAAAATGTGTGTTTTTCTGTGATTTGGTGGTGGGGTCATAAAATCTTTAATCCCTTGGATAAAAGTTTTCTTAGAAAATTTAAAGGGTACAACAGGTTGAAAAAAAGGGTTTTTTGGGGTTTGTGTGTTCCCAACCCCCAATAACACAAGGGGGTTGTGACGTCACTGGAGGTGAGCTCGTCGGTCCTGGGGGGTTTTGGGACATTGTGTGTTGGTGGTAGTGAGGTGAGTGTGTTTAAAGATTTTGTCAAATATATTTTTTTTGTGTGTGTAAAATTGTTTAAAAAAAATAAAGGTGTTTTTTTGTGATATTAGTAAATTTTTGAGGTAAGGGGAAATAGGGGGTTGAATGTGTTGGGGGGTTGTCTTAGATTGTGTTGTGTACAAGATAGGGTTTTCAGTTGATGGGTACATTTTTACTAAGTTTTGCGAAATTAGGTTTGTGTTCTTGTTTTTTTTTTATGCCCCAAAGGGGGAGGGATTTCTTGGTTTAGTGATTTGGGGGGAATTTCTATAAAAAGGAGTTGGTTGGTGATTTTTTAAACTTAGTTTCTGGTTATTTGCCCGGTGATTTGGTAGTAATCATTTGTTTTTTGGGGAGTTTTCGGGGGTTTGTTTGATGGTTTTTTGAAGGTTTTCAAATGATTCCCAAGTTTTTTTTTGAAGATCAGGGGTGTTCAGATTTGGGTTTTAAAAAGTTAGTCAGTGTGTTAAAATATTTTAAGTCTCGTCTTTTTGTCGAGTTATTTTTTTGTGTTAATGTTAAAAAAGTCTGGGGGGACTGGGGAGTGGGTATGGGGGGAAGGTGTTGTAATTTAATGAAATGTGTAAAGTAGATAAATTAGAGTTTGGATAAATCTTTTTTGGGGGGAGTAATCAAAATGATATTTTGGAGGTGCTTCAGGTTTTTTTGGAAATGTTTCAAAGGTTTTTATGGGGAGTTTAAATGTTTTATGAGTTTACCTGGAATTTACCTGAGAGATTTTTCCCGGGGGTCAACCCCCCCGGGGGCCCGGTCTGTGACCGGGCCCCTCCTGGTGGATCAGAGCCGGAACAAACCCGGCTGTTGCTGCTGCTGCACGCAAAACCAAAATACGGCCACAGCCCGGGGTGATCAGGAAATGAAATTTTTGCCCTTTTCCATAGCCCCGTTGAAGAATGCCAGGGGTTTTTGTTTGGTTAAACCCCCTTATGTGGGCTGGGGGGCAGTTTTAACAGGCTGGGCCCCTGAAAAATTTTTGTATGGGCCCCTTAAGTGCAGTGAAACCCCGCTTTTTCATTGGGGGGATGGTTTCATCCCTTTTGATAAAATCTTCTGCTTTCGATGGGGTTTATTTTCGTGGCAAGTTTTGGTACTAGTCCTCTAGGATTTTCCAGGAGTATATAATCATGTTTTCTCTCCCTCCCGCTTCCAGGGGGAAAACAGGTTAAAGGGGAAACCCCAAGCCCCTCCCAATAATTGGGGGTGTTTTATCTCCGTTATGCGCGCCATGAAAGTTTTTCTGTACATTTTTTGGCGGCAAATTTTACCTTTTCCTTTAAAGGTGCTGTTAGTTTGCACCAATATTCCAGCCTAGATAGAACAATGACCTGAAAGGGTCATTTATGGGTTGGGGCCCCCCTAGTTTTGAAGGTTCCCCTTATCCATTTCCCGGGAATTTTTTTAAACAGATTTCATTGATTTCAATTTTTATGGTCCTTGAAGGGGGAGATCCTCCACTTTATCACTCCCAGGTCTTTACGTTGGTGTTTCGCTCTATTTTTTGGCCCGAATTTGTTTTTTTACCCCTGATGATACAAAGTAATCTTGGGGTTTTTCGTAGTGGATGATAAAAAGGGGTTTTGGGTGAGAGATTTTTGAAAAAAGGGGGCTCAAATGACGTATGAAGTGTTTTTTAAGGTGGGTTTAAAGTAAATTTAGGTGTGGTGTGTGTTGTGTGGGGTGTGTGTGTGGTTTGGGGTTTTGTGTGTGTGGGGTTTTGTGTGGGTGTGTGTGGGGTGTGGGTGTGGGTGTGGGGGGGGTGTGTGTTAGGTGGTCATAGAGTTTTGAGAAATTTTCTTTGGGTTTCGGAATTTTGTGAAATTTGAAATGGGTGATGAGATGCATTTTTGGGGTGTAAATGTGATTTTTGGGGTGTGTTTTAGAAAGAGGTGTTTTTGGAGTTGGGGAAATGGAAAGTGAAGAAATGCGGGTTTAAGGGAGGGGTTTTTGGGGGGGGTTTTATTAGGGAAATTTTTAAAGAAATATGGGGGGGGCTTACTGAAAATAAAGGTAATGTGTGAATTTTTTTAAAAAAAAAAATTATAGAAATTTAAAAGTTATGATATATTGGAAAAGAATGGAGGGGGTTTTTTAAAAATGTCCCAAAGTTTGGGTATTTAATTTGTTGATGCGATATAAATCAATTTTTGTGGATACAAGGAGATGGGTTTTGGGGGAGGATTTTATTAAAATTTTTGTAAAGTAAAGAGGAATTGATTACATTTAAGATTCATAAAAAAGGGAAGGGGGGAAAAAAAATGTGAATAAATTGGTTTTAAATTTTGGGGGGGTTTTTGGGTTTTTTTTTTGTCGGGAAATAGGATGCGGGAAAAATGGTTTTTAATTGTGGGTTTTTTTTTGTGACTTTTTCTGAGAAATTATTAAAACGAGGAAAAAAAAATGTGGGGAATTTTGGTTGTTGTGGGGTTTTGGGGGGTTGGTTTGGGATGTGGGTGTTTATCTTATTTTTGGTGATTTTGGTGGTGTATTTGGGAGTACTCAAAATTTTTTGTTTTGGGGGTTAAATTTTAAAGGGTTGATTAAAGTTGTGGGTGTTGTTGTTGTGACTTTCTGATGAAAATTTGGTTTAAAAAGATAAAAAAATTGTGGGGGGGTGGGTGTTGTGGGGTGGGGGTTTGTTGTTTGAAAATAGAGGGTAACGAAAAGACGTTATAATTTTTGTTGTTGTGACTTTTTTTTGATGAAATTAGTTAAAACGAGAAAAAAAGGGGAGGTGTGGGTGAAGTGGGATGATGAAAGGGGTTTTGGGGGATGTGGGTTGTGGCATGTGGGGGTTTTTGATCTTTGTTTATGGTTTATTTTTGGGGGTTTCGAGTGTATTTAGGGTGTTTTTTGTAGTATTTTTGTGGTGTATTTGGGGGGTACTCAAATGGTGTTTTGGAAAATGTTTCCCGTGTTGTTTGGGAAAAAGTTCAAAAAGGGGGTTTTTGAAGGGGGGGTTCCCAAAAGGTGTGCAAGAGTAAATTAGAAGGTTTTTCTGAGAGTATTCCCGAGGTTTTATTTTTTGGGGGGGTTTTTAATGAAGTTTTTTTGGAGAATTTTAAAGGGAATTGATGGGGTTTTTTGGGTGATGTTTTAAAGTAAAGTGTTTTCCCCGGGGGAGTTTTAGTTAGTTTTTTTTTGATAATGTTGTGAAGTCTGGAGGGTGAGGGAGGGGTTTGGGGGGATGAGTTGTAAATTTTTTTGAAATGTGTAATGTTAATAAATTAAGCTGTCAAAAACTTATTTGGGAGATATTCAAAAAGTTGTCCCTTTGGGAAAAGGGTTTCCCCGGGTTTTGTTTGGGAAAAATTCAAAGGTTTTTTTGTGAGTATTTCAAAAGATTTTGAGTGGTTTTTTTTTGGGTTCAAAGTGAGGTGTGTTTTTTTCTATTAACTTTAATATGTAAAAAATTTTGACCCAGTAATTTATTGAAAATGGTTATAAGTGTTGTGGGTGACTTTCCCGATGAAATAGTTTTAAAAAGAGAAAAATTGGGGGTTTAAAAGAGAGGAAAAATTTTGAGGGGTTTTTTTTGGGGGTGTGAGGGTTTTGGGGGGGTGGGGAGGGGGGAGGGGGAAAGAAGGTTTCTTCGTGGGGGGGTGGGCCTCAGATGAAATATTTTAAAAAAAGAAAAATTCAGACTTTTTGGGGTTTTAAAGAAATTGTGGGTTTTTGTGGATATTAACGAAAAAAATGTGAAATTAATTTTTGGGTTAACCCGGGTTTTAAAAGTAAAATTTTTTTCCCTATGTTGTAAGAAAAATTTTAGGGGGGGGAAGGGGACAAGATTTCCCGCCTGTAAATTTTGAGGGGCATCACGTGACGTCACTGGGCCCCCGATTTAAAAACATTAATGAAGGGAAAACCCGACGTCCAAAAACTTGTTTAGGGCCTGTGTAAGAGGAAACACCAAACCCCCCTAGGAAAGTTTCATTTGAATGCTTACCCCCAGAGGGGGGAAAACCAAAAAAAACCCTTTATTTCCCAAGGAGAGGGGTCGGTTTTTCAAAAAAACTTGATCCAAGGGGATGGGTTTTTTGCATTATCGAAAAAGCTTTTATCAAGGAGATGGAACCCTTTGGAAATTTTGAGAAAAACTTGATCCGAGGGAAATTTGGAAATCTTTTATATCGAGGAAAAAAATTGACCGAAGGGGATGGAGTCCTTTTGGTTTTTAGAGGGAAAAAAAACCCTTTATCCAAGGAGAACATAAGAAAATTTAAAAATTGGGGTGGGGGTGAAAATGGGAGGGGCAAATCCAAAAAAAATTTATTCGAGGAAGTGGAGTCTTGATATTACAGAAAAAAAACTTTTATTCGGGAACAAAAGAAATTCAAAAAAAATTTGGGAAAAAAAACGGAAAAAAAAAACGGGGCCGGGGGCGTCCGGGGCGACGCTTCTGAAAAGGGGCAGCAGAAGGGGCGGGCGGGGCGCGGGGCACGGGGCCCGGGGGGCGAGGGCGCGGGGGGGCCGGGGGGTGTCGGCGTGATGGGCGGGGGGCGCGGGGGGGGCGGTTGAGGGGGGTGGGTGGGGGTCGTGGGGGGGGTGTTTGGGCCCGGGGGGCGGGGCGGGGGGCATGGGCCCGGGGTTTATGGGGCGGGGGCAAGGGAAATTTTTACCCTAGGTGTGAAAAAGGTCATTAGACATAGGTGTTTAAAAACCGGCATGGGCCCGGGGGTCATTATCATAGGGTCAAGGGGGCATTAGCACATAGGGGTGAAAAGGCGGCACCCTTTTATACGGCGCTCTGAGGGGAAAAAATCATACCTTATATTATTATATATTTATAATATATATATATATATTTTAATTATATATATATAATTAATTAAAGGAAAATTTTTAAAAGGCTAAGTTTTGCCGATATTCTATTTATCTTATGGCGTCTTCAATTATTGTTGTTTTATAAAAAAAAGATTTGTATTTGGACCGGGGTTTTCCCCTGCCCCCAAAAGCAGTAAGTAAATTTTTTATTATTAAATTGTGGGGCCCCCCAAAAACCCTAGAGGGGTTTTCAATGCTTTTGGAAATGAGAGGCAAAAAAGGGTTTATCCAAGGAAGGGTTTAAAGGGCCCCTCCCGGATTTAAGAACCCCCCCACCTTCATCAGAGAACCTTTCCCTGAGGGAAGCGGTAAGTAGCCCCCCCCCCTTGGGGGGGTTGTAAAAAAAGGATGAAAGGACACAGTGAAAATAAGCTTAAAATTTTCCCTTGGGGTTTCTAACCCCCCGGGGGTTTAAAATTCCAAAGAAAAACCATCTTGCATCAAGAGGGCTTTAAACCGGGGAGTAATGTTTCCCCCCCCACAGGAAGGGGTGACTTTGTTAGTTTAATATCTTTTTTATGCCCCCCCATACCCCTCCCGTGGCCCTTTTCAAAAGATTCCCGAGGGGAAAATATGGGCCCCCGGGGCTGGGGCCCAAAAAAATTTTATAGTTTAAAAAATTACAAAGGTAAAAGAACCCCTTTTTCCACAAAAAAAATTAAAAAAGGGAATGAACTTTTGCATGTTTTATAAACCGGGACAATCACGACCAAGTTTTTCAAAAAGGGAATACCCTCCACAGATCTAATTTCAGTCACAATCAAGAACAAATAACAAAATAATGAGTCATTCACACGTCAACACACGGTCACAACTGGAATGAGTTATTAGTGCAAATATTAATGGGTCACACACACACACACGTCAAGAATTAGAGAAAGTGTAAAGGAGCTAAGGGAAATGTCCTATGAAGAAAGGTTTTAAGGGAAATGGGCCTGACGACACTGGAGGACTTGGCAGGTACTACGGTCCTGCCAAGTGGAGTGCAAAACGAAAGCCTGTAACTATTTTACATGATGGTAGGATTGGTGTCTTTTTTCTGCCTTACATGTAGGCCACACAACACATGCATATACAAGCATATATAAACACACCCCTTCTGAGTTTTCTTCTATTTTTCTTATAAGTTTTTGTTCTTGTTGTTTATTTCCACTTATCTCCACGGGGAAGTGGAACAGAATTATTCCTCCATAAGCTATGCGTGTCGTAAGAGGCGACTAAACTGCAGGAGCAAGGGGCTAGTAACCCTTCTCCTGTACATATTACTAAATGTAAAATACCTGGAGTATAGCTGGAGAGGGTTTTTGGGGTCAACGCCCTGCGACTTAGTCTGAGACCAGGCCTCGGTGTGGGTCAGGGTCTGATCAACAGGCTGTTACTGTTGGCTGCACACAAACTGATGTATGAACCACAGCCCAGCTGGTCAGATACTGACTTAAGGTGCCTGTCCAGTGCCTTCTTGAAGACAGCCAGTGGTCTATTGGTAATCCCCCTTATGTATGCTGGGAAGCAGTTGAACAGTCTTTGGCCCCGGACACTTACTGTGTTGTCCACTTGGAGCCTTGCGGTGTCTTCAATGGAGGTCATTGTCATGGCAGTTTGGGGGTCATCCGCAAAGGAAGACACGGAGCTATGGCTTAATCTCTGTCTATGTCAGAGCTATTCACCGTAGCTGTCTTGGGCTTTACTCTGTTTACTATACTCTGTGTTCTATTTGTCAGGAAGTTATAGATCCAGCTACCAACATTTCCTGTTATTCCTTTATCATGCATTTTGTGAACTATGCCATGATCACACTCGTCAAAGGCTTTGCAAACTCTGTGTTATACTACATCTGTATTTTGTTTATCCTCTATAGCATCCAGGACTTGGTCATAGTAGTCCAGTAGCTGGGATAGGCAGGAGCGACTTGCTCTAAATCTGTTTTGCCCTGGGTTGTGTAATTGATGGGTATCTAGGTGGTTGGCGATGTTGCATCTTAGAACCCTTTCAAAGATTTTTATGATATCGGATGTTAGTGCTATCAGTCTGTATTTTATATTATTTTATTATTTTTTTAACACATCGGCCAATTCCCACCAAGGCAGGGTTGCCCAAAAAAGAAAAACTTTCATCATTATTCACTCCATTACTGTTTTGCCAGAGGCATGCTTACACTGCAGTTGTAAAACTAAAACATTAACACCCCTCTTCAGTGCCGCACTGTACTTCCCATCTCCAGAACTCAAGTCCGGCCTGCCGGTTTCCCTGAATCCCTTCATAAATGTTACCTTGCTTACACTCCAACAGCATGTCAAGTCCTAATAACCATTTGTCTCCATTTGTTCCTACCTAACATGCTCACGCATGTTTCTGGAAGTTCCAACCCCAAACC
>NW_026467114.1:0-12329 GCF_026875155.1 Cherax quadricarinatus
TCCCCCATGCACCAAAATTTAGGGATACTACTGTCACAAAGTTGCTGAATCCCCTTACTGGGTTGTAAAAAATTAACTGAGCATTATAGTACATCCATGTGTTTATTAGAAACCCCCTTAGGCCTGGACTTTTGACCACGGAATACCTTGAGTGTGAGGCAGCTACCTCGGCCTCAGGGGCGTAAACATCCACTGGCAGGACACAGCAGGGGCTCCACTCCCATTATACAGTGACAATATATATTGTTACCATCCAACTAGTGTGTCTACATTCAACCCTCAAATCTCCTTTAAGAACCCCTACGACAATTGGTGGCAACGGAGGGCCTGTAATCCTGACGATTACAGCGATTTCTGGAGATAAATTTCTACTGGACCGGCCGACATCTTGTGACTAGGCCTGCCGAGCAGGGTACGCTCGACCTACCCCAGCCAGCTACCTCATTCAAGCATCTACTAGCCACTACATTATTCACTGGTCAGTCTCTTTGTATTAGTGTTTATCTGCTTATTTGCATCACTCCCGAGGGATTGACCCGAGTTTGCAAAGTAAGCCAGCAACCAGTCTGTGGTGGGGGAGTCAGGACAACCCAGTCAGTCCAGCCTAGCCTACTCCATCCAGCTTTTACCTGCCAACCCAGCTTTCCACCCCTGCTGTGCTCATCGTGAGAAGTTATCAAGCTATTCTGTGTGAAGGGTTAAGATAAGCCAGCAAGCAACTAACCCAGGTGTCTTACCCCAGTACTCAAGCAAGCCACGTGGGTGCAGTCTTCATCGCTTTGTGCTCAAGCTCCAAGCCATTCTGAGTGCTCTTTTTCATCCCTGTGGTGTTGTGGTAATTCGTGGGTTTGTTTTTAAACCAGCCGGCTTAGAAATATCTTCGCGCCAGTGTGGGTGTCCCCAGTGAGGCTTACGCCGTTCATCCCATAGGCCCACTCACTCACCACACGGTCTCGGCCTTAGCCTTGTTCCAGCCCACCCGCCCACCCACTCGACACCGGCCCCAGCCGCCTCACTCAGCCATTAACCCACTCACCCAACCTCTACCATTGTTATTGTACACTACTACGGGTACTTGCACCATATTTTAAGGACCACATAGGGGGTCAAGAGCTAGAGTGTGTTTGGCGCCACCATTGAAAGCCTCCTGTGTGAGTCAATCGTCGATGTAAGCGCAAATTCTACGATCCGATCACGTGAGGACAGTAGCCAGCCACGAGACGATAGCCTCAATCCTCCAACCTTCCACCATCTACCTAATTCTTCACCAAGTCGTTACAGTGATAATATTTTTCATAGAGACATTTGCGAGTGTTGAGACATTTCTTTTTTGTGTTTCCAGTAATTTCTTAGTGACATTCAGTGACTCTTGATTAGACTCAGTGTTTATTATATACTGTTTGCAATAATTTTTTTCCCTTCTTATAATTCAGTGTTAATTTCTGTGCATTAATACATGTCTGTTGTGTTGTGCTTCTATTTTTTATACACTTGAAGTAAGTACCTAGTGTTTTTCCTTTATTGTGTGTGCAACATATGAGCAGTATAGAACTTGTGTTACACTTCACAATCACCTTGTGTTCATAGTGTTGCAATGAAGTAATTCAGTAATTTATTACTTTGTATTCTGCATCACAACTCAGTGTTGTCTGTTATATTTTCCTCCCAGTATTTGTGTATTCTTGTTTTGTTTTCTCTCTGTGTGTTGAACATTCTTGTGTTCATATTCTTTTCATGTAGCCAGTGTCTAATTTGTCTTATTTCCACAGACAATAGTGCCATTATTTTGTTCAAGCAAGATAATTATCTTTTCAAACTTTTCACACATCAAGTTTCATAGCAAGAAAATTCTAGTATTGTGTTTATGTTGATGTGTTGTGTTCTGCATCACTGTAAGTGTTCAAACTTTTTTTGTTCTGTGTTTTAGCACCTATTATTTTTTCATGTTTCATTGAACAAATTCACTCTTAGTGCAATTTTTAAGTTCTTCTTTTAAAGTAAAATTGTTCTTTTGCTTGTTAAGTGTTACTTAAGCTGCAGTTAAGAGTTAAACGTGTTCCCTCAGTTCATTCCTTGATAATATTTTCTTTTCTTGTAAACTGTATTTCTTGTGTGTGTAATTTTTTTATTATTGCACATTGACTCATTTTGCAATAATTCTTGTGCAAACATTGTGTTGTCATTAAATTTTTTCTTGCAGAAATTTTAAGTATTGTTGTGCAATAATCTTGATTAGCAATTGTTATTTGCAGTATTGCTACAGTTTATTTCAGTACAGTTTCATATGCTCTGTTCTGTGCATAATATTTTATTCTTTCTGTGCCATTTTATTTTATTTCAGTGAATTGTGTCCCAGTTTGTTTTAATTTTGCACAAGCTTTATTGAGTCCATTTTATCATTTTATTGTTGTATTTCCCTACTGCCATTCATTCAATTTAAAGTAAAAGTTGAGCAAATTAGATTTGAGTAAAGTACAAGTTCTCTTGATTTTCAAAGTGTTGTTTGTTCAGTTAAGTATTTTCTTTGTGACTGTGAGTTTCCTTGCTTACTGTGTGACCTGTCAATTTTTTTAATTACTTATGCAGAATAGTTAAGCATTTTCTTCCCATTTAAGTTCACTGTGTCGTGTGTTCCTCAGCTACATTTTCTTTAGTTTCTCTAAAGTCTTGTTTTACATTTTGCAAACATGTCTCAAATCTTCTCAAGCGATGCCTCAGCACATGCTGCTAGTATGACCATTGATGCATCAGTTCACAATTCGAGTAATCCTTTATCAAATAATAGATACACTCAGACTTCTAGCCTGCGTAATTTCAGTCGTGATCCGTATGATGCTATGCCATTGTTCAATGATAACCCAGACAACCTAGAAGGTTGGTTTACCGCTGTTCGAGCCAGAGCTAATGCTTCAGTAGATGGTCTTCCATCTGAGAGTTGTTTAATCAGTATCGGAAAGGAGAGTCTAACCCGTTCTCCAGCTGCTTCACATGTGTTCAACTTAATTCGTATGAAGGACTTTCAAGATCTAACCAGGTGGCAAGATTATGAACAGTTAATTCGTAACTATCTTGAACCAGTGTGAGAAACCGATCCGTTTGCCGTTCTCAAAGAATTAGTTTGCACAGCTCCGAGGCCAGAAGAGTCATTAGATGAGTTTGCTTTTCGTTTTAATAACCTAATGTCCTCATTCGTTAAAGCAGGTCAAACTTCCAAGTACCTTAAAGATAACGATAAACCAGCCCTTGAAGGGTTTGCCAAATTAGCCACATTCGGAGTTATCAAACAACTAATGCCACCGACATCTATGTATGTGTACAATTCAAGTCCTCTAGATGCTACTATGGGACCGCTCACAGCTCTCATCCATGTACAAAATTTGTGTCCCGAGGGAACCTTCCCTTATCGTAAGTCTACACCAACCACTTCGTCCACTCCTGTACATCCTCTAGTTTGTGCTACTACCAAAACTCCCAACCTTAATCGCTCGCATCCATCATCCAAAGCTAGTGTTAAGAGCCATCATTCCCGTAGCACCCGTAGTATGTACAGTACCCACAGTCAAAGAACTTGCTACAATTGTGGTTACCGTGGCCATATTGCAATTAATTGTCCTGATAGTCACCCTAAGAGGCGTCGTACTGATGATGATTACCAGTCAGATCTTCCCTACTCTACTTATCATAGAATTCATGGACATGACACATCTGAGTGCAATGCTCTCTACAACCTGCAGTACTCTAGATCTTTCCGTGGCCGTTCCAACTGCAGAGCCAGGAGAGGAAACAGACGTTGGGGTTCTCAAACTAACCAGAACCAGGCTCATTCTTCCAATTCAGGGGAATCCGAGTGCCCCAGTCTACTCGTCCAGTCGTAACAGTAGGTGATAATGAGTACACCATCCCAGTTCAAAATTCCTATGAAGCCTTAGCCAGCCTTGAGAATGACAACCTCGCTGTTGATGCTGCTTCACACGTCTCTGACGTAGAGGATTTTGGGGACGAAGTAGAAAATGCCTTCTCCGATGACAACCCACCTTTCTGTTTGCATATAACTCCTAACGAAACGATAGGTCCTTTGGTACAAGCTTCTATCCATAATGCGCCCGTTCATGTGTTCATGGACTCTGGTGCGCAAGTTAATATATCAGGCCTAGCTTGTTCAAAGAGAAGCAGTTACGAGCGTTCTCCTCATTGAACCAACTACTGAAAACCTCCCTTAGTGGAGTAGCTGGTTTCCCCTTCTGGGGAGTCCAAGGGCAGACTTCGCTCACCTTTACTATCCAAGGCAGAGACTTTACTGCTGCTTTTCTTGTTGTAAACCCAGATTACTTTCCCGGGGGACCTTCTACTGGGTTTGCTTCTATGCGAAAACTTACGCATTGTCCTCGCCCCTTACCGATGGCATGCCCAAATTGACGGCTTGATCGTTCCATTTTGGGGTTACCAGCTTGGTTCAGAAATCTGCCATACTGCGCGAGTATGATGTACGGATTAAGTCCTTACAAGCCAATGCATTCTCAGTAGCGTACCCAAGCGGTCAGGCACTAGTAACTCTGTCACTTCCTTTCTGTGTTCCACCCTACACCTTCAGACATGCAAGATAGTTTTTCCATTGCCTAAGTGTCCAGGGACACTCAGACTGCCTTGAGTGCACAGCCTATCCCTGCAATGACTGTTTAGTTCAAGTAGTAGTTTCTCCACAGGGGATCCCCTTTTCGGAAAAATTATTTGAAACTAGTAATGCCATCTCTTGTTGATGTCACTGCCGTCTGCCAGAAAGACGTCTCTGTTGCGGCTAGTGCTCTCACTAGAGTGTCTGTTTTTGTTCCTAATGTTCCAGTGGTGATAACTCCTAGTTGACAGTGATTCCTGCAAGGTCAAGGGTTTATTTGTTGAACCTTCCTTTTCACGTTGTAAAAGACAGTAAGATCCATTTATTCCTTGCTAACACTTCGGGTCACAGTGTTTTATCTCAGAGCAAATACCAATCTCGTTGACCTAGTTTTACTATCCTTACCCTGTTAAGTAAGGATGACGTGCCACCTGACCAGTGGTCGGTGCTATTTCAACAGGGGAGACCTCATTCACTCCACTGGATCAATCCATTCCACCAGTTGAGGAGAAAAAAGACTTAGTTCCACTGACTTCCCAACGAAGTCAAAATGTTTGTTGACTCTGTTGAAAAACGTTGTAAAGCCGTTGCCCTTACCAGGTGAGAAAAATGGGTATAACGAACTTATTGTCCCATGTATTCCCCTTAACCTGGTATTAGACCTATCTATATACCTGCGTTACAGAATGCCTCATTCCCAAGTTGCTGGCATAGAGGAACTGATCAAACAGATGCTCGATGATGGAGTTATTGCACATAGCAATTCACCCTGGAATGCGCCCTTGATCCTAGTACCTAAGAAGGATGGTACTTGGTTTCCCGTGATTGACTTTTTGGAAGTTAATGCGAAAACTATTCCAGATCGCTTTCCCCCTTCCTGTATTTGGTGATCTTTTACGCAATATCGGAGTAACAAAGTCTTCTCGACCCTGGACTTGTTACAAGGGTTTTTGGTAAGTCTCTCTTCACGAGGCAGCCAAGAGTTTAACCGCATTCTCTACTCCCACAGGTCATTATCACTTCCTTCGAATGGCATTTTGGATTTCGATCTTCTCCTATCATGTTCTCTAGACTCATGACCAATATCTTTAGAGGTCTAATAGGTAAAGAAATTATGGTGTACTTAGACGACGTAATCGTCATGTCCGAAGATGTGGATACACACCTGAAAAGACCTGATATAGTACTTTGGGAAGCTTGAAGAAGCCAATTTAAAGATCAAACTGTCCAAATGTCAATTTTTCAGATCAGAAATTAAGTTTCTTGGTCACATAGTCACTCCTAGAGGGTTTACGAATGATCTGAGTAAAGTAAAGGCAGTACTAAATTTTCCAGCCCAAAAAAAGCTGATGCTGTAAGATCCTTTGTGGGTCTAGCAGGTTTCTACAGATCTTTATTGCAAATTTTTCTTCAATAGCAACTCTTCTAACTGAATTGCTTAAGAAAATGCTCCTTTCGTTTGGCCCTTCCGTCAAGAAAGAGCTTCCAGACACAAAAAAAAAAGCAACATCCGCCCTTTTTTAAAAAATCCCAGTTTTTTTCAAAGCCCTTCTTGAAACTGATGCAGTTCAATTGGCATGGGTGTCATACAGTCAAAAGACTGATAGCAAGTAAACCCACAGTTGCATTTCTACCAAAAGGCCCTTACAAAGGGCTAAAAACGAAAAATTATACAGAACGGAGAAAGAACCCTTTGGGGCAATAGTATGGTCAAAAAACCACTTCGAAAACTTTTATTTCCCTTACCTTTTAAAGTCTTGAAGACCATGCACCACTGATACCATTTTTTCCAAAATTTAACAACCTATAAAGGTTAGCCAAGGGCCCCCTTGATACCAAGATTTTAAACCCATTTTTAAACATTTACGGCAATTCAAACTTTAGTCGCAGATGCTTTACCCGCAAACACTTAGTGTATTTACTGAAAGACCCCCTTTTAACTGCCGGGGATGTAAAGAATCCCCAAAAGAACAGACCCCATGGGGTTCTGGTGTGATTCGATTCCTGCTCCAGGAAAAATCGTATCTAAATGTGAACCCCACCAGAAACCAAATTAGTGATTTTGTAATGACCCAAAGAATTACTTACGAACGGGGGCCTTTGGGGTTTACCCCAAGCAAAGGGTTTACCAGTTAGAAATTTCCCAACTAGTGAATGTAGCTCTAAAAGCTGTTCATATGCCCCAAGGGGGTGCACCCCCGGGTTGGATCTTTCCCGGGGAAACCAGAATGAAATTTTTTTGGCCCGAGGGCAACTGCTTTTCAGAGTAGGGTTAAGAAATGTAGTGTTTGTATGAAAATTAAAGGGAAAATGCCCAATTTGGTCCAAATCAATCCAAGTGGTCAGGGTCACTCAGTGTTCAGTGGTCGTCGTCAGGGTGAGGCCCAAAGCCCCTGAGCTTTTTTGGGTTAGCGGGGGAGGGTTACAAAGAGGGCTTGTTCTGCAGTTTTTTAAAAAACTGATTTTGGGAGATTTAAAGGGAGGGGGTTTCTTTTTTTTCCCCCAAGGAGGAGATTAGGGGGCAAAGGGCCCCCCTCAATGGGCCTGGGAGAGAGTGTGAGGGGGTTTTGGAGATGGGGGGAATGAGGCTTCTAGCAGTGAGGTGCAGTCTTCCCCCCAACTGGAGGAGGTGTAGGTGGGGAGGTAGCAACGGGTACCAAAGGGGGGGCCCCCGAAAAAAGGGGGTTTTTTCAAAAAGGGGGGGGGAAAAAAAAAAAATTAAGAAGGGGTTTAAGGGGAAATTTTTTTCCCGGGGTTTTTTGGGGAAAAAGGAAATTTTTTTCCCCCCAAAAAAAAATTTTTTGGGGGGGGGAAAAAAAAAGGGGTTTTTTTAAAAAAAAAAGAAAAAATTGGTTTTTGGGGGGGGTTTGGGGAAAGCCAAAAAAAAATTTTAAAAGGGGGGGGTTTTGGGGGGGGGAATTTTAAAAGGGGGGGGAAAAAGGGAAAATTTTTTTAAAAAACCCCTTTTTTTAAAAAGGGGGGGAAAGGGGGGGGAAAATTTTTTTGGGGGGGTTTTTTTTAAAAACCAAAACCCCCCCTTTTTAAAAAATTTTAAAAAAAAAAAAAAAGGGGGGGGGTTTTTGGGGGGGGAAAAAAAACCCCCCTTTTGGGGGTTTTTTTTAAAAAAAAAAAGGGGGGGGGGGTTTTTGGGGGGGGGCAACAAGGGGAAAAGGGGAAAAAAAAATTTTGGAATTTTTTAAAAA
Organism: Cherax quadricarinatus; assembly: GCF_026875155.1. Taxonomy (NCBI): domain Eukaryota; kingdom Metazoa; phylum Arthropoda; class Malacostraca; order Decapoda; family Parastacidae; genus Cherax; species Cherax quadricarinatus. The sequence goes on from NW_026467114.1 coordinate 7,816, forward strand.
AAAAAAACAAAAAAAAAAAAAAAGGGGGCCAAAAGGGGGGGAAAAAACCCCCCCTTTTTTTTTTAAAAAAAATTTAAAAAAATTAAAGGGAAAAAAAACCCCGGGGGTTTTTAAAAATTTTAAAAGGGAAAAGGGGAAAAAAAGAAGGAAATTTAAAAAAAAACAAGGAAAAAAAGGGGGGGGGGGGGGGGGGGGGGGGGGGGGGGGGGGGGGGGGGGGGGGGGGGGAAGGGGGGGGGGGGGGGGGGGGGGGGGGGGGGGGGGTTTGGGGGGGGGGGGGGGGGGGGGGGGGGGGGGGGGGGGGGGGGGGGGGGGGGGGGGGTTTTGGGGGGGGGGGGGGGGGGGGGGGGGGGGGGGGGGGGGGGGGGGGGGGGGGGGGGGGGGGGTGTGGGGCGCGGGGGGGGGGGGGGGGGGGGGTGGGGGGGGGGGGGGGGGGGGTGGGGGGGGGGGGGGGGGGGGGGGGGAAAAAAAAGGTTTTTCCAACAAGGAAAGGGAAAAGGGGGGAGTACGTGATTTCAAGACAATTTAAATTGTTGTGTTAGACAAGATATTAAATTAGAAGGTCACCACTGAATTGTTTTTTAATTTTTCCGGGGGCCGAGAAAAACTAATTTTGGGGTGTTTTAAGGGGCCCCCCCAAATCGAAGGGAGGCAGAAAATTTTCGGGGCAAAATTTCGAAGGGCTCTACAACAAAATGTTGTCTAATGGAGATTTCAACTTAGACAATTGATGAGAAATTTGACAGAAATTTTTGAGTCGGGTATTTTTCTTGATACATCCGGATTGTTTTTAAAACATTTGTGACAGACCCAACTAGGGGAAATAACCTCCTGATTTGGTTTTGCAGGGGGGAAAACACAATTAATAATTTTGGGTTTAATGATAGTTTGGGGGAGAGTGATCAAAAAACACTCAGTTTTAACAATCATGGAAAATTCCCCTAAAATGGCAATCAAGTCCCGTCCCTGATTTTCGCTTGGCTATTTAAAGGGACGAAAAATTTACTTGGGTGGCTGAACTAAAATACCGACGGGGGCGGGTGGGTGGTGATGGTTGCATATGATCTTCCAGGGCAAAGTTCTAGCCTCATCAAATTTTTTCCAATGGGAAATCAATCAAAAAAAATGACCTAAATGGAGAAAAAATTAGTTTAAAAATATTGATTGGCAAAAAGAGGCATTTTTTGGAAAATCAAAAAGAGGAGAGGGGCAATTAAGAATCGAATATTCATTTAAAGAGAGAAAAAAAAGGGGAAATTTAGAAAAGCAAAAGGGAATTATGATTTAAAAGTTGCAAAAAAAACGAAACAACCCAAAAGGATCTTTCATAACAGAAGAAATTCAGGGGAAAGATACCCCACCAAAAGTTCCTGGGGTCAGCTCACTGACAGTGTAAAAAAATGTTAAATTTTTTCACTACTTCCTCTCATTTTTACACAGGAGGATACCAGGTATTCCAAAATGAAAAATTTATGTAAACGGAATAAAAAAGTGCCTATTAGGGTCACAAGTGACATGGTCCTTAGGCAAATGAAAAATTAAAACCTAACAAACCCCCGGGCCTGATGAACTGTATGAAAGGGTTCAAAAGGGAATGAAAAGAGGCTTAGCACACCTTTGCTAACTTTTCAACATTTTCACTACAAACGGCATGGTGCCAGATAATGGAAAATGGCAAATGATCCCTATTTTAAAAACAGGGGAAGGGCCCTTAGTTTGAACAAGCCCAATAAGCAAACCCTCCAAAGGGAAAAAATTTTAGGGGAATAAATTTTTGCCGAGGAGTTCGTAGCCCCCCTTGAAAAGCAAAAATTTAAAATCAAGAATCTCAGCAGGGTTTTTTTAAAAAGGGGAGTTCCTGCCTTAAAATTTTTTAACTTTTTTCACTAAGGTTTTTGGAGGTAGATCATGGAAAAATTATTTTGTGTATAGGATTTCAGTAAGGCTTTTAAAGGGGCCCACATCAGAAATTGGGGAAAATTAAAGCCAGGAAAAAGGGGGGAAAATTTTTTCCGGGTAAGGCATGGTTGACAAATAGGCAGCAGAGATTTGCATAAATGGGGAAAATCAAGTGGGAAGCGCACGAGCGGTTTTCCCACGGGGGTCATGGGGGCCCCCCGCTTTCACAATCACATAAACGACATAGAGAGGCATAAAGAGCGTCGGAAAGTTTGCCGAGAAACCAAAATGGGCCGCGAATTATTCGACAGGCATTCGACCACTCCGGGAAGATTTGAATAGACTGATGCGTGGGGGAGAAGGGGCAGATGCATTTTAATATAGCAAATGCAAATTTTCAAAATTTTGGGACGGACAATAACCATCCCACATATAAACAAAAAATGTAGATTTTAAATATTACGGATTGCGAAAAAGATTTAGGAGTTCGGTTCAGTATCAAAACCCAAGACAACAGTGCTAAGTGTTTCGCAAAAAAAAAAATAAAACCCTTTGGCTTCATACAAAAAGCAAAATAATAGGAGCCTCAGGTTGTTCTTCAACTTATACACCTTGGTTAGGCCCATTTAGATTTTGCGCACAGTTTTTGGGCACCGATTAAGAAGGATATAAATTCTCGGAAAAGAAAAAAGGAGGTGACAAAGATGATCCCCTTTCAGAAACCCCCCCATGAGGAAAGCAAGGGGCCCCGAAATGCACCTCAAAAAAGACGTAGAATTTGGGGGGGTAGATTGGTTTTTAAAGGGAAAACAGGAAAAAAAAAGGGATTAAAAATGTGCTGATAAATCTACAAAACAACCGCAGCAAGGTTTTTAATTGGGGAAAAATTTTAATTCAGAGGGGGTATAGGAAAGACTGGTTTGGAATAGAGTTGTGGATAGTGGAACAAACCCCAATACCGTTTTAGAGGCCAGAAAGTTGTTAGCTTTAAAAATGGTTGGATAAAAACTATAATGGGGTGGGTTGATTAACCTGAAAATTTTGCTAAAAGGTCGGTTGCCGTGTTCCTCCCTTTATCAATTTGACCTGACCTACAGGTTGGTGATTGCTTAAGCCGTAGGGACTTGGACCCGCCTCGCATGGGGCCTAGCCCTTTTGCAGTGTTTCCCTTTGTTTTATGTTTTTGTTCTTTAATGTACCCAAAACATGAACCTGGGAAAGAGTTCCCCGATTTTTAACCAATTTTAAAAATTTTCCCTATAAGGGAAAAACTTGGTGTTTTTTTGGAGGGATTCACCAATTTTGTGTTAGCCCCATGCAGATAAGACGCTGAGACAGAGCTAAAGCATTTAAAAGAAGTTTTCGCAGGATACCACCCCCAATCCTTTTGTAACAAAAATGGAGGTGAATTCTGTAATGAATTCTTGAAAATTTTTTTACTTTGTACAAGATTCTAAAAACCACCCCTTGTTCCTAAAACATCCTGCCAGCAATGGGTTAGCCGAACGAAACCAATAAGAAAATACTTGAGTCCTAGGCCACTATCAACCCCAAGGAAACTTGGGTGAAGTTATACCCAAAGTCCCAAATTTCCTAAATTCTGCTTACATGCTTCCATAGGGGTTTTTCCCACATTTGCATTGTATGGTGTAGCAAGCGTTTACCCATGAGTTGTTAATTCCATCCGAAAAACCCAATTAAAAACCCGATGATTTCGTACAACTCGTACCAGGGCTCAAAAGGTTTTTAGAAGAAACCCTAAACACTTCATAAAACAACAGAGAATTTGCTAGAGTAACAAAAGCCGTGTAAGCCATCAAAATTAAAGTAGGTTCGGGGTAATGTGACAAATTTTTAAAAAAACATCCGCAAACCTAAGCCGTCAAAATTTGTTTGGGCCCCCCCATCAAGTTGTAGAACATACTTGGCAATAAGTATAAGGTTAGAGAAATTAGTTTTAGTACAAAAAATCGCATTTAGATCACATGAAATTAGTATGCAAGTTGATGATTTGCTACCCCGTAATGTGACAGATGCTTTAAAATCCCCTTGCTCTGTACCCTCCACCTCAATACTCAGTCAGATAATCAACCAATTCGTTATTCCTTGCGTACCGAAATTAAAGAGAAACCCCCCAAAATATCTTTGTAATACTTGTTCGACTCCTCAGTCAAGCTGTGTTTTAACCATTGCAGAGGAATTCGATCTCCCCAAAAAAACCATTCTGCATTGTAAACCTCCCCCAGCAGAAAGGGGTTTTAAATGTACATATCTGTTAACTAGATGTCCGAGATAAGTAAAATTTTCAAATGTTTGTTATTAATATTTGTTTTTCAGAATTTCTTTTTTTTATATTCACGTTTCCCCCCGTTTCTGAGAATTTACAGAATGACTGAGTGCACCAAAGCCTTGGTTAATTTACCTGTATATATAATTATTTATTCTTCCCCGAACCTAGAGTGCATGAATACAGGTCGATCGATCAATTTCCATTCCATATTTCAATGATTCTATAGTTTTTAATGCATTACATTAAAAGTGATTTCGTTAACCCCATTACAAAACCATTTTTTAAAACCTTATGATACCATCCATTTGTTTAAGTTTTTATGAATT
>NW_026467115.1:0-12519 GCF_026875155.1 Cherax quadricarinatus
CACCCCTCCTTCATATATATTAATATATATATATATATATAATATAATATAATTATATATTATATTTTATAATAATATTATAATATATATATATATATATATTATATATATAATATATATATATATATGCAAAACAACCACTCTGAAAGAATAGAGAAATTCCAAGCGCTTTCGTGACTACTCAAAATTATCAAGGAACTATGAAAGTGAAGCACCCAAAGGAAGCTATATAAGGGGTCCGGCCAGCCCCCTCACTATCAGATCCCACAAGGGTTTAAACACGTGACGCGCGGCGAGCCAACTTGGATAGGCCCCTGCAAAATTAAACCCCCCCAAACTATTCTACCCAAGAAAATTTAAAAATTATTTGTCCAGTGTTTTATTAAATTCTTCCCAAATTTATTAATTATAAAGGATCTAATTTATATAAACCAAAGGAAATATTCATATTATTAAAAAACTGCTTTTTTATGAAACAAGATTCAATTATATTCCTGTCGACCATGGACTTGCTAGATACTATTTTCCTCAACTTTTTGAAAATCAATTGGATGGTTAAAATCTCTTACATGAATAAACAGAGCATTGGAATCTTGTCCATTCTAATGCTATATTATTTGTTTTAATCTTAGTTCGAGTTTTTAAACCATTTTTGACCTAATAAACTTTATCGCAAATTTACAAGGAATCTTATAGACACATCCATCAGCATTTTGGGGAATTCTTATCAAAAGTTTTTTACTGTATCAAGATTTTTGAATACAACTTTAATATTAAAAGTCTTAAGAAGAGAAGGCATATCAACCTTCTCTTCTTAAGACTTTTAATATTAAAATTTGTATAAAAAATCTTGATACAGTAAAAAAACTTTTGAAAAGAATTCCCCCCAAAATGCTGATGGGATGTGTCTATAAGATCCTTGTAAAATTTGCGATAAAGTTTATTACGGTCAAACTGGTAAAAATCTCGAACTAAGATTAAAAACAAATAAATATAGCATTAGAACTGGACAAGATTTCCCAAGCTCTATTTATTCATGTAAGGATTTTAACCATCCAATTGATTTTCCCAAAAAATTGAGAAAGTAAATATCAAGCAAGTCCATGTCGACAGGAATATAATTGAAAACTTGTTTTATAAAAAGCATTTTGACAATAATATTAATATTTCCTTTGTTTATATAAATTAGATCCTTTATAATTAATAGAATTTGGGAAGAATTTAATAATACAAATGGACAAATAATAATTTTTAAATTTTTTGGTAGAATAGCTTGGGGGTGAGTTGTGCAAGGGGCCTATCCAAGTTGGGTCGCCGCGCGTCACGTGGGTTTAACCGTTGTTGGATCTGATAGTGAGTGCTGCCGGACCCCTTATATAGCTTCCTTGGATGCTTTAACTTTCATAGTTCCTTGATAATGTGAGTATCACGAAAGCGCTTGGAATTTCTCTATTCTTTCAGAGTGGTTTTTTTTGCATATATATATATATATATTATATTTATATATATATATATATATATATATATTTTATATATATAATATATATATAAAATATATATATAATATATATAAATATTTTATTTATTAATTATCACACTGGCCGGTTCCCACCAAGGCAGGGTGGCCTGAAAAAAAAAAACTTTCACCATCATTCACCCTCACTGTCTTGCCAGAAGGTCTTTACAGTAATTTTTTTTAAACTGCAACATTAACACCCCCCCTTTCATAAAAATTATAATATTATATTATTTTTAATATATTATATATATATTTTATATATATTAATAATATATATATTAAAATTTGCAAAACAACCACTCTAAAGAATGGAAAAATTTTCCAACGCTTCGTGACTATCACATTATCAAGGAACTAGAAAGGAAGCACCCAAAGGGAAGCTATAAAGGGGGTCCGGCCACACCTCACATCAACCCACAACGGTTAAACACGTGACCGCGGGACCAAACTTGGAAGGCCCCCCAAAATTCCACCCCAAACTATTCCCCAAAAAATTTTTAAAAATTTTTTGTCCAGGGTTTTATTAAATTCTTCCCATTCTTTTAAATTATAAAGGTCTAATTTTTATAAAAACCCAAAAGGAAATATCATATTATTGACAAAACGCTTTTTATAAAACAAGATTAAATTAAATTTTCCTGTCGACCATGGCTTGCTAGATACTACTTTCTCAACTTTTTGAAAATCATTGATGGTTTAAAAAATCTCTTACATGAAAAAATTAGAGCTTGGAATCTTGTCCAGTTCAAAATGCTATTTTATGTTTTTTTAATTTTATTTTCGAGATTTTTACCTTTTGACCATAATAAACTTTTCGCAAATTTTAAAAAGGGGAATTTTATAGACACATCCACAGCATTTTGGGGGGGAATTCTTTATCAAAAGTTTTTACTGATCAAGATTTTTGAATACAACTTAATTTTAAAAGTCTTAAGAAGAAAAAGGCTTCAACCTTCTCTTCTTAAGACTTTAATATTAAAGTTGTATTCAAAAATTTGATACAGTAAAAAAATTTTGATAAAGAATTCCCCCCAAAATGCTGATGGATTTGTCTAAAGTTTCCCTTGAAAAATTTGCGAAAAAGTTTTTTAGGGTCAAACTGGTAAAAATCTGAACTAAGATTAAAACAACATAAATATAGCATTAGAACTGACAAGACCAATGCTCTATTTATTCTGTAAAATTTTTAACCATCCAATTGATTTTCAAAAGTTGAGAAAGTATACAAGCAAGTCCATGGTCGACGGGAATAAATTGAATCTTTTTTCAAAAAAAGCATTTTTTTGACAAAAATATAATTTTCCCCCTTTTGGTTTATATAAATTAGATCCTTTATAATTAATAAATTTGGGAAAAATTTAATAATACACGGGACAAATAATTTTAAAATTTTTCTTGGGAGAATATTTCGGGGGGAGTTTTGCGGGGGACCTACAATTGGCTCGCCGCGCTCACGGTTTAACCCTTGTGGATCTGATAGTGAGGGGCGGCCGGACCCCTTATATAGCTTTCCCTTTGGGTCTTCACTTTCAAGTTCCTTGATAAAGTGATAGTCACGAAAGCGCTTGGAATTTCTCTATTCTTTTAAGTGGTTTTGCATATTTTGGAATCACCTGTTTACTGTGATCTTATTTCATATATAATAATATAATTTAAATATTTTTATAATTATATTATATATATATATATATATATATAAATATATATAAAATGCACACACACCACACACACACAAAACGCCCGCTGGCATGGGAGGGGGCCCAGTTCGGAAAAATAAGAAAAACTGGTTGGCAAGGGCCAGTTTTGACAGACGTCCCCTCAGAGATCCAAAAAGGGTATAGAGTTTTTTGACAACCCTCTGCATCAACCTTGCTTCTGATCAATGAAAGTGCAGTGTGTATTGGGGATAGTGCTAGTCTTAAGGATCTGGGCAACGGGGGTGTGGGGGAGGGTTTTTTTACCCTCTGTGTTTACCGGGTTTGGGGGGCGGGGGGAAAGGCCGCCAGGATCTGAGCAGAAGAACACCTTGGTTAACAGTGAGAACTGTGATTTTGCCAAATAGGAGGGTTTTTTAAAGGAATATTTAAGTGAGAACAATTTTGCAAAGCCAGGATGTGCATCTTTTGTGAACAATAGGGGCCCCTCCCCTTGCCCCCCAACCCTTCCCCTCCCCCCACCCAGCAGGCCCACTGGGTTCCTACCAAGGGGGTTGCCGTTCAGTGCCCCACCAATTACTCCACTACCGCCGCTCCCCCCACCCTCACCCCCCCTGCATCCAGCTGTCTTTCACCCTTTTTTTTCCCCACAGTGGCACCCCCCCCCCCACGATGTCAGCAATGTCGCAAGAGACCAGGAATCTCCACACAGAGCCAACGCGGGGGAATCTACCCACAAGGCATCTGCCAGGGCCCAGGGAATGTGCACTAAACCCCTCAACTGGTACATCCATGCACAAAATGGATGTCGGCTAAAGAGGGCCCCAAAATGGAACAATCAACACCCCCTTCCCCACAACAGAGCTGACAGCCCCCGACTTCAACCTACAGGGGACCTAAACCTGCAATTAAATTAACACCACCAATGCTGCCACACATCCCCAAAGCAGCTCACCTAAACCTCAAAAATTTCCTGACCTCGTGAAAAAATCAACGTCCCCCCTTCAAACACGGACCCTCCCAAAACCCCATTTTTGGCAATGCATTTTTGGCTGTCCCACTAAGGAGGGACAAGTCACTAGCAACAATGCCCTTTTAGGTTAATAAACATTCCCTAACAGAAAACCCTTGCTGCTCCCCTTTAGGGTGACAAACACCCGCCGGCAAATCCCAACCCAACGGGAAAACACCTGACATCTCAAAAATCAAGCCCAATTACAAAGAAAAAAGGGGGTAATACTTTTTGGAGCACTGAGGCTTATAAAAACGCCCCTTTCAGCCAACCCCTAAAGGGACAAACACCAACCCCAGGATTTCAAGTACCAACATTGACCTCCCTACTTTGCAGCAGGTGAAAAACCTTACAGGATCTTATTCATTTCCACAGGGCTCAGCAGGGGGTTTTCACCGTTTAAAGGGCCCACAGCACTTAAAACACCAAACCGCACTTAGGATGTTTCAAAAAGTTCGTCTGAACCAAAAATTTTCCAATGTATGCCGGCGGGGCATGCCCCCCCCCCAAGGGCCCTTTAACCCCTTTTCTTCGAAGCCTCACTATGTGCCCTCCAGAAAAAGGATGAAAGAATCAGGCCCATTGCAGTGGGCGACACCCTTCAGTGCCTAGTCACCAAGGCTGTAGTAAGAATGGTGGCCCCAAGAGGCTGCTGCAATGTTGAAACCAACTCACCCGGGTTTTGGTGTTAAACAAGGCTGGAAGCGTGCCCATGCAGCACGAGTATACATCAATATGTCCGATGAAAAAGCCTTATCAAATTGGACTTTACCAACGCTTTCAACTTAGAGGGAATGCTGCTCTCCAAGCAGTTTCTAGACAGTTCCCCCCTCATCCCTTCATAAAATTGTGTTATAGGTGACTTCTAAACATTTTTGGGGGCCCATGAAATTTGACTTGTGTGGGGGTGTGCAACGGGGAGGACCTCTTGCCCCCTTTCTATTCTCTCGGTCATAAAGGGAAGTCACAGAAGTGCTCTCCACGAGCTCAATATCGGTTCTTGGGATTGGTACTCAAGCTGGCACAACAGAATCCTCCTAGAGGACACAAAAAATTAAAGACATGGTTAGACCCGGGGCCTATCTTCAACCCCCCCAAATGTAAAATATTTTTCTCCCAAAATTGCAGATACCCAAAAATGCTTTTTAAAACCAGGAGCACGAGCCTTTGATCCACCACGGCATTTTCCCTTTTGATGTTCCTCGGCCCAACCATCGTCTGAGCCTAGAAAAAAAAAACCAGACCTCAACGATAGAAGGCAGGATGAAAAGACATTGATACATATGATGCCTTCTACCTACCACCGGGGGCCTTAAATCCCAAAATTTACCTACCCTGAATCCCCCCACCTTCAGCGCCCTAAAACTCAGGACCTGACTCTCTCTTTAAACCACACTAAAGATGTATTGAATTTTACCTAGAAGAGGACAGTAGGGGAAACCACATCCCAGTCGGGCTTGGGGGGCCGGGAGTATGCAAACCTCCCAGATTCCCCTACCAGCTTTCCTATCATCTTCCATACATAAAATAAAAAACAAATTCTTCCCGGACAACTTCAGTGACTCAGCAGAAACAGGACCCTACGTGCCATGTCATCCTGAATGGGAGATTTTGCTAATCTAGCCCCAAAACCTATCACCTGCCTACATCTTTTTGGATTGCACCACTCCTTGAAAAGGTGCTTGCCAACATCTTAGGCTGAAACATAAATGTGGGGGAAAAATTTCAATAGATAGGAGTAGCGATATATAAAAAAATTTCATTGCCACTACTTTTTAAAGGGGAAAGGCAATCTAGCTCCCCTATTCCCCCTTTTTCCCCCCACCCCAAAAGTGATATTTTGTTTCCCGGCGCGGGAAAGGGTAGGGTCACCCGCTCCTCACCCTTCCCCCCTTCTTCCCCCCCCTCCCAAAAGGTACGTTGGGGCCCCCCAAACAGTAATCCTAGACTCACAGCTCCAGCACTACTGAAGTACATGCCGCCTTGTATTCTAGGGTTTTATTGGTTGAAAGCTTCATTTTTTACCAAAAATAAACTTAGTTCTTTCATCTTGTCAAATTTGACTTTGTAATAATCACCACATTTTTTGGTATTGTACTTATCAGGAGAGTGATTTCTTAAGCAGGGGGTAACCTGCTATTTTCCCCCGCTTGGATGACAGAGAGGGTCCCTGCCAAAACAGTAAAATTTAAAAGGGAGACGGACTAACGTTCTGAGATGTCCCGAATTTTGATCCACTTACCTGTTGTGTATCAAGTGCGGGGATAAACCCCTCATAATTGCAGGGGAGAAAACCTGCTTTCCTTCATCTGGAAGAAATTAAAAGCTAAAAAATCGTAAGAATGAGCCGGGTGGTTTCTTCACACCTCGACCCCCCCCCCCATCATCAGAAACGGCTACGATTTCAACAAATAAGTGTCACCAACCCAACAAACCCCACGTTTTATATACATTTATATTACGTTAAATTCAGTTACTTTTATATTTTTTCATTTTTCATTTTCTTTAATTAGTTTAAATACTTCATATTTAAGTGTTTTATATTTTCTAAAAAATAAAGTGTTTGTTGTCTTTTTCTTATTTTTTTTTCTAAAAATTAATTTTCCTGAGGGGGGCCCAGCCTTAGTAATACTGACTGAAGTTTTACGGGGTTTGAGTAACCCTTTCACAAGGGGCGACCTCCCAAAATCACCTCTACTGAATAAAGATTCAACTCCATCCGAATCTCCTTTGGGAACTTCAACGCCACATACCACAGTGGTTACCACCAGCCAGAGAAATCATTCTCTATGGTAGGACACAGACAGGTATTTAAAAGATTTGGGTGATTTTTTAAAATTCAATTTTTTGTAAGTAAAGGCAGAATACTAAAATTCTCCATTATTTTTGTGTGAGCTTAAAACACTTGGGGGATTAACCTAGGGACCCATTTTTCCATGACAATTTTTTTCATTGAGCCTTTATTATATAAAGGGGAACTTTTGGGGACACTTTTGATTTTTTTTGGTGAGAAGATTGGATTTTAAAGTGACCCATTCTACTACTGTTTGCCGAAGCTGCATAGAACCCTTCGTTTAAATTTAAAACATATGTTTTAAATTTAAGCGGGACGAGCCCCCTTTGGTTTATTTACAGTTTGATGGGGCAGGAATTGAACCCTCCGTTTTCTTTAAACCCATTTCATTTCCCGATATTTAAGTTATTCTTGCAAGCTGGGGGAATACCAGTTTTGGTGAACGCTGGGAAATTTGGAATAACAGGGAAAACTTTTTGAATCTTCATTATGCTAAGATCCAAAAGACTTGAAAGAGAGAGAATTGAGAGAGAAAAAGACGAAAGGGAAAGAGAGAAGAAAAGGAGAGAGAGAGAATCAAAAAAGAAGAAAAAAGGGGAAAGAGAACCTTTAAAGACAGGAGAAAAAGGAGAGAGAAGGGAATTTAGAGAAATCCAAGAAAAACAGTTTTGAAAAAAAAAAAAGGGAAAAGAAGACAAAAAGGACTGATAGACTTGATCGGAAGACTAGAGAACGTGGGAACAAGCAAAAACTGAGGAACAAGCTAAATACAGAGGAACAGGTTAAATAAGAAACTTAGGGAAAAAGCCAAGGGAAAGAATTTAGGGAAAAAATAGAAACGTGAGGAAAAAGCTAGAGAATTTTATAATAGAGAAAAAAATCGCGAGTAAAAAAAAACTCACCTTGAATAAGAATAAAAAAATTCTTTGACACAACAACAATTAGAGGAAAGGGGTCTTGAACATCATGCGCAGGCACAATTTTCCCAAAACCTAAATTTTCCTCCCTTCGCAGAGGGGGATGACATTACTTCATACATATCAGGTTGAAAATACTGCTACCCCTGAAATTTCCCGCTGACACCTGGCTACAAAAGGGAAAGTTTTTTTCTGGGACCGCTTCACAGGGTATTTTATTAATTAAAACCTACAGAAGAAGGCAATCCTTAAAGCAATTTAAAAAAAAAACTAATTCTTTCAGGGAAAAATTTCAGTATGCCCCCTTACAGCCTGGCCAGAACTTTCAGCGTTACAGGTAACAATCTTTTGTTTTTTCGAATTTTGGATAGAGTTTAGGAATTGATCCAGTTTTTGAATCCTTTGAGACTTCTGGTTTCTGACCAGTTTTTGACAGCTTTTCCTCACCAGATACGAAAATTCATCAGAGAACGTAAACCCGATTAAACCCGAGGAAGTTGCCGAGGCTGCTGACCTGTATCCTGAGGCTCACAAATTTCCCATAAAGACCCCAAAGGGGAAACCCAAGAGCAAGGGTTTATCGACCTTTAAAAACAAAACTTTTATGGAAAGTAAAATGACTTCTTTTTCCTGTTTGTCATTTTTGTGGTGTTAAAGGGACATAAACGTCCAAATTGTCCTTCTAAGGCCAAAAAATGGAAGATGTTTTTTAAAAACTGAATGACCAAGCACCCTTTTGCCAGGAACAGTTAATGGACTTAAGTTTTATCATTTTACGAGACACTGGATGCCATGTTATCATTTCTGAGAACTGTTCCCCAACCTTAAAGAAACTCTCCCTGATAACTTTCAGATTTCTTGGGCCGACGGGCCTTTTTCCCACCACCGTTGTTACATTGGGCTAAATGGTTCACGGTTGGTCTGAAGCCGTACTAGCTCCCATCACTTTTCCCGTCTAATGGTAATTAAAAGGTACCATTCTTCCTTTTGAATTGACCTTTCACCCAAAAATGGACATAATGTTTTCAGATCCCCTTCCCGTAAGTCAAGAAGCCCCCCCGAAAGTTCGATGAGACAATGCTCGTGAATTCATTGGATTAAAAACCATTGATGCTACTCTCGAAAGCGAGGTAGTAGGGTCACCCGGTTTACTTTTAGATAAGTAAATTATTTATTATTATTAAATCAAAAAGAACGCTAAGCCACAAGGGGATACAGCAAGAAAGTAAAGATATCACCTCCGATACCAAAATGTCTTGACTGGGCTCAGACCAAAAACCCAGGCTTCCCTACTTCCATCCCTTTTATTTTTCCCTGACTTTAAAAACCTTTAGATGTACGAAGGAAACCTTTGTCAATTTACAACGTAATTGCCCTTCTCTTCAGAAAATTTCTATAATGCCGCTAAACAAAATCAAGTTATCCAAAGGAAAAACTTTTTATATAAATTTTTAATATATAAAAGGTATCTTGTACAAGTCAGTATTCAAATTAAATTTAAGAGATAACTATTTTCCCTCTTTTTGTTCCAAGTCAAGCAAGAGACGTTCTTAAAAATGGCTCATGACCTGCCCTGGCCAACATTTTTCGCATCGTAAAAACCTTTAAAAAAATTAGGGGCCTATTTTTGGCCAAAAATTCCCAGATGTCACTACCATTGTAGATCGTGTAAATTTGCCAAATGTCATCCTCCCGAGGTACCCAAACGAGTACCTATGGTCAAAAAGCCATCTTTTTCGGTACCGTTTAAAGAGTAAACTATTAAAATCCTTGGTCCTTTATCTCCACTTTCATCTGGGGACTAGATATATATTAACTTAGTTATTAGCTTTGGTTTCCCTGAAGCCATACCCTTAAGACAAAAATACTACAGAGGTGGCTGAAGCCCTTTTTTCCACTTCTCCAGAGTGGGCATCCCAAAAAAAATTTTGTCTGCCCTGGGACACAATTCAATCTGACTTAATGCAACATCCTACCAACTTTTGGGAGTGAACCTTCCCTTTACCACACCCTAACATCCCACTGTAATGGGAGGATTGACACCACATTCGATTCTCAAGTCCCTTTTTTAAAGGGAAAATTTGCTCCCCTTTAAAACCCAAGGGGTGGCCCGTTACCTACCCTGTGCTTTTTTGCCATAGGGAATTCCCCGGGGGGAAACTTTGGGGGTTTTACCTTTTGGCTTCTCTAGGTAGACAGGGCCCGAGGCCCTTTCCATCCTTCATGACCTTTTTGGACTAATGAGGGGGCGAGTGCTGAGGTTTAGTCTTCTTACCAGTTTCTCCTTGCCTTAGACCAAACTTGAGGAGACCTCTGACAAGTTTTGAAAAACCTAAGCTTGTCAATGGACCATACAAAACCCATTTTTTATTCCAAAAATCAAGGGGAAAATTTTAAAGTAGGGGATAAGTTCTGGTACTTTTTTCCCATCAAGTCAAATAAATTATTAGTAGATGGAAAGGGCCATAAAATATTAAAAATTTGTGGGAAAGTTTTACTACCTATAGAAGACAAGGGGAAAACAAGCTTTTTCAATCAACACCTTAAGAAAAAATTACCGAAAAAATTCGGGCAACGCCTTAAAAAATTTGACTTATTTTTTCCCCACGAACTTGATAAGACAACTGAAAGTAAGGTGTTGTAATTGACACCTCGTAGACTAGAGAAGAAATACACGACTTGGTGCCTGACCACTCGGGGACAACCAAAATTAATTTAATGAATCTTTGGATGACCATAAGAAACATGAACACTTCAATGTTAAATTTTTAGACGTCTTTTCTGAATTCCATTTTACCTCCAGGTATCCCCTAAGATTGACTTAGTGCGGCAATCCATCAAACGAAAATTATACCCATTCCACTTTAGCTTAGGGATGCATTTTACCGGAGGTAACAAAATTTTTAAAAAAAAAAATCATTGAACCTTCAGTACTGCATATTTCCACCATAGTCAGGTTAAGAAGGAGGATAATTTTATAGACTTTTTATTGACTTCAGAGGCCTTTTAAAGCTATAACTCGGTGGGATGCTGACCTAGCCCTTAAAAGATAGCGTCACACAAATTTTATGACCTTCCTTTTTTTCAGACATTGATACCTGGAGTTTACCTGAGAGAGTTCCGGGGGGTCAACGCCCCCGGGGGCCCGGGTCTGAGACCAGCCCCTGGGGATCAGAGCCTGATCAACCGGGCGTTGCGCGGCTGCACCAAACCAAGGGAAAAAGCACCAAATCATTCCCGGGACAGCCGGGCGTGGCTGTATTTTGGGTTTGCGTGCAGCCAGCACAACACCTGGTTGATCAGGCTCTGACCACCAGGGGGCCTGGCTCAACCGGGCCGCGGGGGCGGGACCCCCGGGGAACTCTCTCCAGGAAACTCCAGGTACTAGCCACACCCGGCGGTCGGGAACCGACTTTAGGTGCTTGCCCATGCCAGTTGAAGACTGTTGGTAATCCCCTTATGATGCTGGAGGCAGTTGAACAGCCCCTCGGGCCCCACACTTATTTTTGGTCTCTTAACGTGCTAGAGAAAACCCCTGCTTTTTCTTTGGGGGATGTTGCATCGTCTAAAGTTTTTTTGTTTTCCCGTATGAGTGTTTTTCGTGGCAATTGGGTACATCCCTCAGGTTTTTCCGGTGTATATAACATGTATCTCTCCCGCCTGCATTCCAGGAATACTTTTTTAGGAACCTCAACGCTCCCATAATTGAGGTGTTTTATCCCCGTTATGCCGCCGTGAAGGTTTCTCTGTACTTTTTCGGGTCAGCAATTTCACCTCCTTTTGAAAGGTGCTTTTAGTGTGCAGCATATCCAGCCTAGAAGAACAAATGACCTGAAGAGTGTCATCATGGGCTTGGCCTCCCATTTTGAAGGGCTCATTTTCCATCCTGTCATTTTTCAGCGATGCGATTGATCAAGTTTGGTCCTTTAAGGTGAGCCCCCCCGACATGATCATCCCAGGTCTTTGCGGTTTGGGGTTTCGCTCTATTTTGGGCCAAATTTGTTTTGTACTCTGATGAAGATTTAATTTCCCCCGTTTTACCATATCAAATAATTGAAATTTCTCATCGTTGAACTTCATATTTTCTGCAGCCACGAAGATTCGGTTGATGTCCGCCCGGAGCCTTGCGTGTCTGCAATGGAAGACACTGTCTGCAATTCGGGTGTCATCTGCAGGGAAGACACGGTCTGTGGCGGCACCTTGTCTATTCGATAGGGATGAGGGAACAAGAGGGAGCGAGTACTGGCCTTGTGGAACAGAGCTTTTCACCGACGGGCCCCGACTTTACCGTTTACGACTACTCCTGTGTTCTGTTAGTGAGGAAATTATAGATCCATCGACCGACTTTTTCCCGTTATTTCCCTTTTCACCATTTTGTGCGCTATTCCCATGGTCCCCCTTGTCGAAGGCTTTTGCAAAGTCTGTATATTTACATCTGCTTCTTTTTTACTTCAGTGCTTTTTGGACCTTGTCGTATTTCCAATAGTTTAACAACAGGAGCGACCTGTTCAAACCCTGTTGCCCTGGGTTGTGTAACTGGGTGGGTTTCTAGATGGGGGGGCAATCTTGCTTCTTAGGACCCTTTTAAGATTTTTATGATATGGGATGTTAGGGTATTTGGT
>NW_026467116.1:0-36776 GCF_026875155.1 Cherax quadricarinatus
CAGTACAGACATAACACACAAGACCAGTTACAGCACAATAGCACACTAGACCAGCACAGTACAGTAGCACACAAGACCAGTACAGTACAATAACACACAAGACCAGTACAGTACAACAACAAACAAGACCAGTACAGTACAATAACACACAAGACCAGTACAGTACAATAACACACAAGACCAGTACAGTACTGTAACACTGTTATGACCAAGGTCATAATGAGATTAATTTTTTTTTTATATTTTATTTAAAAACTTTACAGCTTGATATTAAATAAAGATAAAAATGGGTACAGTAGGATCCTCAATCCTCCAGAACATACACTAACCAATTATTAACAACACATTGTAATTGACATAAAAGAGGGTACCCATATACACTCACAAAATTTTCTATATAACATACTATGATAAACAATATAAACTATAACTATGTAAACTATATAAAATATAAACTATATACAACTTTCAGATTTTTTATAGTTAACATAGTATGAGGGACATATGACAAAGGTTCACCACCTTCACAGGAGATAACCCGAGTTAATAACCTACTCACAATCTCAGTTAAACAATTACATGCTCTTCCCAAAATTAACCCCTTATACTAAATAAATATTAACAAATTTTACTAAAATTACTACAGCCTCTTCCAAGCCTGAGCACATTATAAAAAAATCTGAGACTAAACCATACTGTCCCATTGCAAACTTTTTAACGAGGCATTACAATTTATGGAAGTCATTAGCGTTCCATCTCGCAGAAACTGGATGAGCACATTATATAATGCAAAAATAAAGACAGTACACTCGCTAAAAACCCACAACACTCAACACAAACATAATTTAATAACCTCTCATTGCGATACAATTATCGCACATGAAATATGCCAAAAAAAGGGCTATAAACGCACACTCTACATAAGCCCTAAGCTCTTCACGGTCTTAAAACAAATAATCTTGACACCATTACACACTTAATTTACATGAAGAAGGTCATGAGGGACCCCTGACACATCAAAACACAGAATTCTCCATTCGGTACTACGAAATTTACTTGATATCCCCTTTGCTTTCTGTGCCCACTTGCATGCTACATACACGTATGCCACTCATCTACACCTTCATATAACCCACATACCCCTTCCCTCTCACCCCTCCCCAGGAGGCGAACCGCTGTTCCCCTGAAAACCCCCTTTCCCTTTATGTAATCCCAACCCCCCCCTTACTCACTCAGCCCAAGTCGTTAGATGTTTGAGAAACCCTAACGTTAACATTCTATACCCTTCCCGAAAAATCCTGCTCCATCTCCTCCATACAGTTCTCTATTACGACACATCGTACGATAAACCGTTGCCGCTAGTACCCGCCTCCGCACCTCACAATTCCCCCTCCCCTCATCACCCACGATATATATATAAAAATCCACTATATATATTCCAAAGCTCTTATAACACTCTCATCGAACCCTCCCACATCTAGGCTTAGTGCACGCAGAACCGACACCCCTCGGCCCCCCACCCCCTTTACTACCCTACTTAACCAATACCTAACACCCCCTCCGTCCCCCCCAAAAATTTATACTGCATGGAAACGCCGTCTCATCCTCCCCACAGATTCCACACCTTCCGCCCAAAATTACCCCTTTGGGTTCTTAAAACCTCCCCCGACGGTAGTATGCCATGCAAAAAAACCGTACATTACCTCCCTTACCCTAGGCTTTAACTTCAACTTGCTAAACCTATACCAAATACTTTTCCCATGCGTACATGGGGAACAATCCCTCAACTGGTACAACAATCCTGTCTGCAAGCAGCCTACACAAAAACCCTACTCGAATTTTCCTAGGTTCTCTAACCAAAAATCAAAGCCCTCAAAATAGTTTCACATTCCTTCAACTCCACCCCACCATACAACTTACCCAACCTATCAAAATTTTTTTCCCCAGCTGCCCTCCACTCACACCTTCGCGCAAAACCTCCCTTTTAAGAAACACACATTTTAATCCTCCTTCTCAGATCCACCAACCCCAACCCACCCTGGCGCACAGGTAACATTACAACCTCTCTCCTCAGCCATCGCACCTTGAACCCCACAAAAAGTTAAAACATCGTCTCGGGAATTCCCACAATCGCCGTCCCTGTTAATGGGAACACGGCTGCTATGTGCCAAACCTTACTATAAAAATAATACATTTATAACAATCACTCGTTGCACAGATTTCAGATGAGAGGTCGCAATGCACCCAGACGCCCTGATCTTTTCCATTAATCTATTCGAGTTTTCCTCTCGAGCAGCGTCCAAATCATCCTTATAGGTGATACCACAAATTTTTAAAGACACCGTTTGTTTTCTCACAACGTTACATCTCCCCCCCCCCTCCACCCAATCACCCAACCCCATGATCATTGATTTCTCTCTATTTACCTGCATCCCTGTTGCATTTCGAACTGTTTGCACATCATCCAAAACACCCCAACGCCATCCCCTCCGAACCAGGACTGTTGTATCGTCAAGTATCCTTATTTTTCCCCGGCCACACATCCCTTCCCCCCCCCATACCTCCACTCGTGTCACATACACTACGTTCAACCATTCTATAGAAGGGGTCCTGAATGCACGCAAACAACATTTGTGACATGGGACCCCCCTTTGCCTAAGTCCCTACCCTTTTAAAAATCTCCTCCCCCAAGCATCCTTTAATCTGTACCCTCATCTTGGCTCCTTTGGGTACAACGTGGTTACCAATTAACTATTTCTTCCCCATAACCCTGCCTCCTAAGTATAGCTCCCAATGCTCCTCTTCCCACCCAGCATAGCCCCCCTGCCAGTCTAAAGCCAACAACGCCCCCCTCCCTCCCCCCCTTTTGACTCCACAAAACTTCTCAGTATTCCATGACCCTCAATCATCGACCTTCCAGGCAAACCATACTGCGTTTTCGAAACCCCTCTCCCTACCACACATTTGAACCGATTACCCAAGACATTTGCGAACAACTTATAATCAGCACATAACAGAGATATGCATGGTACTCCTTGAGGGTGTGCTGCCCCCTTTCCCTTCTGAACCAACACTACAACTGCTGTTCTTGCTTTCCCCCATCACACCCTTTTCCTTCATCTGATTAAATAACCTACCCATGAAACCCCTTATCATCTCCCAATGTTTTGGAGATAAAATTCAGCCGGGAGAAACCCTCTATTCCCGGTGCTTTGCCTTTCCTCATTCCCCTTAAAGCCAACTCTTTTTCCCCCTCTGTTATTACCCCCCCTAAAGCCTTTCCATCACTATTTCCCTAAATTACACGTCACATACTCACACACCTTCTCTAAATCCACATTTCCCACCTTCCCACTTGTCCCAATTACCCTTCATACCAAATTTTTCCGCATACGCACACATTCCTTTTTTTAGTTAGTATCTCCGACCCATTCTATAACCCCCCGCCATTCTCGTGTACCTCTAACCCCGGAATAGCTGTAACCTGCTGTCTTTGTTTTTGACGTCGCAACACACCGCCGATGGTTTGTCACCCCAAAGCACCTCCTCTACCCCTGCCTGGCACCCTTACCGCTTGAAAACCCCTCATTTTGTAAATCCCTCAGTCTCCCCTTGACCTCGACAATTTTCATCCAAGATGAAACCCCCCAGCCCCCTTCCCATAAGCCCCTTAACCTGTCCTCCAGATAATTTGAAAGCCCACATTTAAAAACATTTATACTTTGCCCACCCCCACATAATATTTCCTAATCCTTTCCTTGGGAACACAATCCCACCATTGTTACGACATCTTCCATCCCTGTGCCTCCTCGCTAAGCTCCTTCCATAGGACAGAAAATCCCTCTAACCCCCCCTCATCAACTCAATGCACTTATATTTAATTTCCAGTAACTCCTGTATATTTCTGCAAGCGCCTCCCACCCAACCTCCACCAACACTGCTCTATGATCCGACCTGCTACTTCAACAGTTTTGAAAGATCTCACTACCACCCCGGAGAAAGATACACTCTATCTAACCTCGCTGCATACCCTCTCCTAACAAATGTATGCTCTGCTCCCCCCGCCCCCCCCTCCGAATGCGTCCCTTAACCTAATATCCCTCAATAAAACTCGTAGGGCCACGACACATAACCGGCCCCTTTCGGTTCCACATCAGCCCTCCTAATGACGCAGTTCCAATCACCTCCTACTATTGCCACCTCCGGTAATGCCGGAAAAAAAACACAAGGTCCTCACCCCACAAACTCCTGCTTCACCTGTACGTTATTCTCTGCAGGCGCATATACGCTAATAAAAGCCACACGTTTTCCCATCCACAAACTATCTACGCGCAACACCCTTCCCCCCCCCCCCCCCTCACTTCTCTGCAAAACAAACGGGCTCGCCTCCCTGATTTAATATACCCACCCTCCTTTCAAACGGGCAGATGGCAGGGTTACCACTCGAAAACCCCTCCACTCCAACACCCACCCTCCTTAAAATTATCTCCTGAAGGAACACAACATCCACTCTAAATTTATTCAAAACATTCTAAACCTTCTCTCTTTACACTATTACACAAACCATTAACGTTAATTGTCATACACCGAGTCCTATTAAAGGTTTCCACCCCTGCCTCCTCTCTTCACTCTTCCTATGGGTTACCAGAACGTGTGGGGGCCAGTTGTCACCTGCACACTTCCCTCTCTCCCCCCCCCCTTCTTTTCGGTTTCCTCCTGTCATGGCCACCACTACCTTCACCTTCTGCCCATATTTGCTTCCCAGTCCGCTGCGCTGGGGGTTTAGGACACATCTGAATCCGACGCAGCGGCTCTCTTTCTTGTGACAGGCGCATCCTCCATGGCTTGGTCTGGGGATGCCTCACAATGTACCTCAACCTCCACTGTACACAGTGGCAATGATCTCGGTGACACCTCAGTCACGCTGTCACTTCCGTCGTCCGAATAGTTCTGTTGTTGATGCACCACAGCCTTCAACTCATCTTCTGCCACCTTTCCAGGAGCAGCCACCTCCTCAGGCGGTGAAAGTGATATTTAAAGATGACGCCGACCGTCAGTGGCCGCTGGGGTGATGGGGGGGTTACCCCCATTACCCTCCAGTCCCACCACCACCCACTACCTGTTATATCTCACCTGTGTTTAGTAATCAAATACATATTGTTGTTTACTGTAAAAAGGGAGAATGGAAGAGATAAAGGCAGAGGGACTAAATTACAGAGGAAGTGGAGGGGTAGGAAGGTAAGGAGGGAGGTAGAGAGAGGGAGAATAATGTGTGCGTGTAGCAGTCTGGTATAAATAACTGTCTCTGCTGCTAGACAACACGAAAGTTTTCTTAGCATTCTTCCTAGAACTATGATAATTAAAGCCAATGTTTCTGCGGAGGCCGAGTTGCAACACTCACATTATATTTCAATTATTACAGATTTTAATGGTAGAAAGTTGCCCTAAACCTTGCCTTATAAAGGTCAAATTAGTCTGGTTACCAAGGAATGCTTTACATCTAAGTAAATTTATTTTGGTAAGATGCAAGTTAATTTTTTGAAAGGTAGGCCTACCTACCTTATAAAACCTCACTTGCAAAATCTAACATAATTTATCTTAGCTAAATTATATATATATATATATATAGATATATATTTTATATATATATATAAAATAAAATATATATAATATATAATATATATATATATATATATATATTATATATATATATAATATATATATTATATATGTCGTTGCCGAACTTTGTAAAACTGGTCAATTAGCAAGAACTCATTTAAAATTAAGTCCTTTTCTAAAATTTTCTCTTATACGTTTAAATATATATTTTTTTCATTAATGTTAATGTAAAAATTTATAATTTTGCACTAAAAGAATCTTAAAAAGCTTACCTAACCTTATTATAACAAGAGCAATTTATTTTAGCCTAACCCAACTAAATATATTTTAGATTTGTTTACAATAATTTAATACTAAACAAACACAGTGAAATACATTTTTTTCGTTAGGTTAAGAATGATTTTGGAAAAGTTATTCCATACACAAATTTTCATTGTTCTATATGGCAAGATGAGCGTTGCTATTTAAACCCAAAATCGCAAGTTCTGCCTATTCGGCAAGACATATATATACATGTATTATACATATATATATATATATTTTATAAAATATATATATATATATAATAAAATATATATATAAATATATATATATATATATATATATTATATATATATATATATATATATATATAATATTTTTATATATATATATATAGAAGGGGTAGCAGTAATGTTGAATGATCAGTTTATGGAAGGAGAAAAGGGAATATGAATGTGAAATTCAAGAATTATGTGGATTAAAGTAAAGGTTTGATGTTTAGAAGTGGGTCATTAATAAGCGTTTTATGCACCTGGAGAAGAGAGGAAAAGCAGAGGAGAGAGAAAAGATTTTGGAGATGTTAAGTGAAAAGTATAGAAGCCTTTGAACCAAGTGGAGAGTAATTGGGGTAGGGGATCTGAATGGTAAAGTAGGAGAAACTTTTTGAGAGGGTGTGGTAGGTAAGTTTTGGGGTGCCAGGTGTAAATGATAATGGGAGCCCTTTGATTGAATTTTGTATAGAAAGGGGTTTTAGTTATAGGTAATACATATTTTTAAAAAAAAAAAGGATAAATTTAAATGTACAAGATTGATGTAGGGGAAATGACAGTAGTCCTGTTGGATTATGTATTGGTAGATTTAAAAGACTGTTGAGTAGACTTCAGGATGTACATGTTTTTTAGAGGGGCCACAGATATATCGATCACTTTCTAGTTGTAGGGTACACTGAGAGTAAAAGGTAGATGGGGTACAAGGAGAATAGAAGCATCAGGGAAGAGAGAGGTGAAGGTTTATAAACTAAAAAAAGGAGGCGTTAGGGTAAGATAAAACAGCTATTGGAGGATAGATGGGCTAATGAGAGCATAGGCAATGGGGTCGAAGAGGTATGGGGTAGGTTTAAAAATGTAGTGTTAGAGTGTTCAGCAGAAGTTTGTGGTTACAGGAAAGTGGGTGCGGGAGGGAAGAGGAGCGACTGGTGGAATGATGTGAAGAGAGTAGTAAGGAGAAAAAGTTAGCATATGAGAAGTTTTTACAAATAGAAGTGATGAAAGGAGGGAAGAGTATATGGAGAAAAAGAGAGAGGTTAAGAGAGTGGTGAAGCAATGTAAAAAGAGAGCAAATGAGAGAGTGGGTGAGATGTATCAACAAATTTTGTTGAAAATAAGAAAAAGTTTTGGAGTGAGATTAACAAGTTAAGAAAGCCAAACAACAAATGGATTTGTCAGTTAAAAAAATAGGAGAGGAGAGTTATTAAATGGAGGGATAGAGGTATTGGGAAGATTGAGGGAATATTTTGAGGAATTGTTAAATGTTGATGAAGATAGGGAAGCTGTGATTTCTTGTATAGGGCAAGGAGGAACAACATCTTGTAGGAGTGAGGAAGAGCCAGTTGTGAGTGTGGGGAAGTTCGTGAGCAGTAGGTAAAATGAAAGGGGGTAAGGCAGCCGGGAAATTTATGGATAAAGATAGAAATGTTAAAAGCAGGTGGGGATATAAGTTTTGGAGTGGTTGGTGCAATTATTTAATAAATGTATGGAAGAGGGTAAGGTACCTAGGGATTGGCAGAGAGCACGCATAGTTCCTTTGTATAAAGGCAAAGGGGATAAAAGAGAGTGCAAAATTATAGGGGGATAAGTCTGTTGAGTATACCTGCCAAAGTGTATGGTAGAGTTATTATTGAAAGAATTAAGAGTAAGACGGAGAATAGGATAGCAGATGAACAAGGAGGCTTTAGGAAAGGTAGGGGGTGTGTGGACCAGGTGTTTACAGTGAAACACATAAGTGAACAGTATATAGATAAAGGCTAAAGAGGTCTTTGTGGCATTTATGGATTTGGAAAAGGCGTATGACAGGGTGGACAGGGACGCAATGTGGCAGATGTTGCAGGTGTATGGTGTAGGAGGTAGTGTTACTGAAAGCAGTGAAGAGTTTTTACGAGGATAGTGAGGCTCAAGTTAGAGTATGTAGGAAAGAGGGAAATTATTTCCCAGTAAAAGTAGGCCTTAGACAAGGATGTGTGATGTCACCGTGGTTGTTTAATATATTTATAGATGGGGTTGTAAGACAAGTAAATGCGAGGGTCTTGGCAAGAGGCGTGGAGTTAAAAGATAAAGAATCACACATAAAGTGGGAGTTGTCACAGTTGCTCTTTGCTGATGACACTGTGCTCTTGGGAGATTCTGAAGAGAAGTTGCAGAGATTGGTGGATGAATTTGGTAGGTTGTGCAAAAGAAGAAAAATTGAAAGTGAATACAGGAAAGAGTAAGGTTATGAGGATAAGAAAAAGATTAGGTGATGAAAGATTGGATATCAGATTGGAGGGAGAGAGTATGGAGGAGGTGAATGTATTCAGATATTTGAGAGTGGACGTGTCAGCGATGGGTCTATAAAAGATGAGGTGAATGCATTAGAATTGATGAGGGGAAAAGGGTGAGTGGTGCACTTAGGAGTCTGTGGAGACAAAGAACTTTGTCCTTGGAGGCAAAGAGGGGAATGTATGAGAGTATAGTTTTACCAACGCTTTTAAATGGGTCTGAAGCATGGGTGATGAATGTTGCAGAGAGGAGGGAAAGGGTGGAGGGCAGTGGAGAGTCATGTCTGAGAGCAATGTGGGGGTGTGAATATAATGCAGAGAATTTTGTAGTTTGGGGAAATTAGGAGGATGTGCAGGATTACCAAAACTGTTGTCCAGAGGGCGAGAAGGGTTGTTGAGGTGGTTTGGACATGGGAGAGAATGGAGGCGAAACAGAATAACTTCAAGAGTGTATCAGTCTGTAGTGGAAGGAGGCGGGGTAGGGGTCGGCCCAGGAAAGGTTGGAGGGAGGGGGTAAAGGAGGTTTTGGGGTGCGAGGGCCTTGGACTTTCAGCAGGCACGCGTGAGCGGTTTGATAGGAGTGAATGGAGACAAATGGTTTTTAATTCTTGACGTGCTGTTGCAGTGTGAGCAAAGTAACATTTATGAAGGGGTTCAGGAAACCGGCAGGCCGGACTTGAGTCCTGGAGATGGGAAGTACAGTGCCTGCACTCAGAAGGAGGGGTGTTAATGTTGCAGTTTAAAAACTGTAGTGTAAAGCACCCTTCTGGCAAGACAGTGATGGAGTGAATGATGGTGAAAGTTTTTCTTTTTCGGGCCACCCTGCCTTGGTGGGAATCGGCCAGTGTGATAAATAATAAAAAAAAATAATAATATATAATATATATATATATATATATATATATATATATAAATATATATATATATATAT
Organism: Cherax quadricarinatus; assembly: GCF_026875155.1. Lineage (NCBI taxonomy): Eukaryota > Metazoa > Arthropoda > Malacostraca > Decapoda > Parastacidae > Cherax > Cherax quadricarinatus. The sequence continues at coordinate 9,345 of NW_026467116.1, forward strand.
AGTAGGTTGGTAGACAGCAACCACCCAGGGAGGTACTTACCGTCCTGCCAAGTGAGTGTAAAACGAAAGCCTGTAATTGTTTTACATGATGGTAGGATTGCTGGTGTCTTTTGTCTGTCTCATAAATATGCAAGATTACAGGTAAGTCTTACTACTTATACTTACACTTAGGTCACACTACACATACATGTACAAGCATATATATACACACCCCTCTGGGTTTTCTTCTATTTTCTTTCTAATTCTTGTTCTTGTTTATTTCCTCTTATCTCCATGGGGGAAGTGGAACAGAATTCTTCCTCGTAAGCCATGCGTGTCGTAAGAGGCGACTAAAATGCCGGGAGCAAGGGGCTAGTAACCCCTTCTCCTGTATATATTACTAAATTTAAAAGAAGAAACTTATGTTTTTTCTTTTGGGCCACCCCGCCTCGGTGGGATACGGCTGGTACGTTGAAAGAAGAATATATATATATATATATATATATATATATATATAATATATAATATATATAATATATATATATATATATATATATATATATAATATAGGTCAGTTTAAATATTTTTAAAATGAATTAAGGTTAATTATACATATATTTTTTCGTTGTGTTCATATTTACTTTCGAAAGTGTATTGTAAAAATAAAAAAAAAACTCTGTTTATTCGACAAAAAAGCAACATATCCATATAGGCCTAACTGATGCAATTCTTTATGGCAAACACAATTTTATGCGTTGTGGAAGTTTGACTCATAGAAAATTGAGAAAGATAGAGGAAGGGAGGGAAGGAAGGAGGGAGGAAGATAGCGAGAGAGGGAGGGAGGGATGGAGATAACTATATGGGTTGGCAGGTAGGTAGGGAGGGAAGGAGGGAGGGAATTAGGGAGGATAGGATACTTGTTGCAGTTCTTGAAGACAGGAAGGGAACAATTTATAGAAGTAGGTAGGTGGGTAATAAGGTAAGGAGGTCGCTTGGCTATGATTGTAATTCTTGTTAACAGGAAGTTAATGAGTGAGGTAAGGAGGGATGTAGGTCCAGACCAGGATGTAGGTCCAGACCAGGATGTAGGTCCAGACCAGGATGTAGGTCGAGACCAGGATAGAAGCATTTTTGCAATTCTTGTAGGTAGAAAGGTAGTAATTTATGGAGTGTAGGAAGGAAGTAGGTATGTAGGTGGATACGTAGGTAGGAGACTGGGGATATCTTTGTAATTCATATAAGTAGGAACGTAAGAAGATAGGAAAGGAGGGAGGCAGGTAGGAAACTAGGAGGATAGGAGTATTATTACAGTTCTTGTAGGTAGGAAGGTAGGATTCCAAGGACGGAGGGAGGGAAGATAGGGAGGAGCCTTACAAAATCCTTGTTATTCTTGTAAGTAGGAATGTAGGGAGAGCGGAAAGGAGGGAAGGATGGGGGGAAAGGGAAGGTAAGGAGAAAGTACATGAGTATTGTTAAGTTTTTGTAGGAGGAAGGGGGGCAGTTTTAAAAAGGGAGGAAGAAATTGGATTGGGGGCCCGGGGAGGTTTTTAATATCATCGAATTTCTTTTACTGGGAAGGAAATGAATGAGGGAAGGACAAGGAAAGGTAGGGAGGATATTTTTGAAAATTCTTTAGGTTAAATCTTAATTATTTAGGGAGGGGAGGCAGGGAGCATGTGGGTAACGGGTAAGGGGACCCCAGAGGTTTTCCTTGTAATTCTTAAAATGGGAGGGAAGAAAAGGGGTAAGGAAGGAGGTAGGACGAAGAGTGGAGGTTTGATATTGTTGCAATTTTTTGTGGGTAGGAAGGGGGAAATTTTAGGGAGGGAGTAGGTTTTTGGTTGGGGGAGAGAGATGGTCTTCCAGTATTCTTAGTATTTTTTAAAGGGGGGACATATCAAGAGAAGAAAAGGGGGGATAGGGCGCAGGTTGTGGTACTTCGTAATTTTTAAAAAGTAGGAAATTTGGTAGCTGGGTGGTAGGAAGTTGGGAAGAGGGGGAGGCTTTCAGGTCCTTTTTAATTAAAATGAAATACGAGGTAGGGAGAGAGATTAAGGAGTAGGAGGGACGGAGGAGGATGGGGAAGTTGTTGTAATTATTTTAGGTAGGAGAAGGTAGAAATTTTGGGGGAGGGAGGAAGCTTGGGTATCCTTATTTTTAAAGAAGGAATCAAAAAGGGGGGAAGGAAAGGGGGGAAGTGGATGGAGATTTGTGTTCCTTCTTTTTCTTGTAAGTAGCACGCAGTCTTTCGTACGGGAAAGTAGCACGGAATTTTGTGTCGGGGAAAAGTGCAGCGTGGTCTTGTGTAGGGGAAAGTACAGCACAGTCTTGTGTACGGGAAAGCACAAGTGGTAAAATGTGAACCCAATCGGAGTTTTCTCCGTTAGGCGCGGATTCCAACGATTCCAAATTACTTTTTTTTTTGCAACATAAAATTTTCCCCGGGATGCAAATAAAAGTTAATGGCCATTTCCCGGCATTAAAATCCACCAGACATTAAATGTTGGGTCATTCAAAGGGGGTATTTGAAAAAATTTTTAAAAACGGTTAGAGAAATAAATAATCTGGCTGCTTTTCACAAAAATGGTAAAAGGACCGACACATGTAAGTTTCTCTCATTCCGTAGAAAACTTTTTTTAACTTTAAGGCTTAAGCTCCCCACTGAGAGTTTTGGGAAACTGTTTGAGTAATTCCATATTTGGTAATTTAAAAAAACAACTTACCAATAGTTTCCAACGTACCTTTGTTGTCCCCAAAATTTATACTCCGACTTTTTACCCAAAAAAATTGTAAAATCAAATTTACAAAACATACAAATATAAAATAACTTAGCAACCCCAAAAAATTAGATAGTATCGTTTTGTTTTTATTTTATTTTTATTATTTTTTCTTCTTCTTTTCCCTTTTTCTTCTTCTTTTTCTTCTTCTTCTTTTTTCTTCTTTTCTACTTTATCTTCTTCTTTTTCTTCTTCTTCTTCTTCTACTTCATCTTTTTCTTCTTCTTTTTTTCTTCTTCTTCTTTTACTTCTCTTCTTTTCCCTTCTTCTTCTTTTTTTTCTCTTATTAAATTTTATTTTTATTATTATTTTTATTAAAATTTCCAACTTTAAACATTTGAACGGGGTTTTTTTTTTACTCTAGCGGACACCTGTGGATAAGAACACGTGTGTAAAGTTCAGAGAAAAGTTTCGCAACGAGTGACTTCAACAGAACACATGAAGTCACTCGTGGCAATACGTATCCTTTTAATGAATATACTAAACGGTACATGTGTGTTTTTATTCACAACGTGTCCGTATCACTATACCTACTTCCACACTGGACAAACGTGATACCACCTACGACTGCTGCACCTCTCCTGCCTGCAGTATATAAGCTACTTCTTCGCACATATGCTGTATTTTTTTCAAGATTGAGGGACTGACCACATCGACTCAAAGCTGAGGGACTGATTACCTCAAACTCCTCCTGTTCTTTCCCATTTTTCTTTCTATGGACTGATGAAGCCACTGTGTGGCGTAACGTTTCCTCATTAAAGATACCCAAGTGTTGCACATGTGTTTAATTTATCAACTTGTCGGTTCTCTGAACCATTCATCCACAACACTAACCATCAACAACTCTTGTTTTTCACACATCAATCATTTATTCAATCTTACACTGATTTGTATTAAAAGCTCATTGAATAATTTATATTAGAGTCTAAGAGGTTGATAATGTACAGTATAAAATTTAAGTTATTTTGCTTGGCACCTCAGTTTATACAGTGAGAGTAAAGTGCATATTTAAAATTTGGTAACAGCTTCTCACTACAATTTATGTTACGGTTCCTGAATCTAGCTAATCCATGTTCGGAACTTTTTCTAATTTCAAAGAGCAGAATGGAGGACAAATCATCATTAATTCTGTAATAATATTGGTAGAATACCGAGAATATGTTAAGCACAAGGACATATGAGCAACTACCGAGACGTATTATTGTTCTTGTCAAATTTATACAAACAATACAAAGACACAGAGGCTATATACAGTATATTTAGCAAAATATTGTGAAAAATCATAAGCATCAATCCATTCCAATAGGGTCTCCGACCCTATTGGAATGAAGTTATAGCAAGGGGGAAGGTCTTCATATTTTCGGATCTTCTGGGACTCCCTGTGGCTGGCAGCTCCACCCCCTTCAACTACGGAGTATGGCAAGTAGGTGTCTGCCAATGTGGCAGCACAGGTGTAGTCCCAGGCAATCTGCTTTCCATCCTTCCAGGGTAGCATAGTGGCTCCATCAGGACTTTTTTGGCTTCCATCAGACCTCTGTACTTGGGGTTCCCGTTGAGCTGGGCAACGGGCTGTGGCGAGGCTTCTCTTATGATGTCATTGACCTCCTCATGTCTGGCATACTTCCCTTCTGCTGTGTGACACACAAGACCATGAAGTTCGAATTGATCAGCTGTCGCCCTGCCGCAAATACACCTATGTTCGGTGAGGATGCGGGTATGTATATACATTTTATATGCACATCACGTGTACAAACACCGACACTACTTCAGCAGACAGCGATGGGTCACCACACACCTTCAGCAGACAGCGATGGGTCACCACACACCTTCAGCAGACAGCGATGGGTCACAATACACCTTCAGCAGACAGTGATGGGTCACCACACACTTTCAGCAGACAGTGACGGGTCACCATCTGGAAAAGACTTGTGTCAGGACGTAGTTCCTTGTGATTATAGTATCATCATTTTTATCAACATTTTGTTCTTCCTAGTGACTAGTTAATGATCCTGGTAGTGACTAGTTAATGATCCTGGTAGTGACTAGTTAATGATCTTGGTAGTGACTAGATAATGATCCTGGTAGTGACTAGTTAATGATCTTGGTAGTGACTAGATAATGATCCTGGTAGTGACTAGTTAATGATCTTGGTAGTGACTAGATAATGATCCTGGTAGTGACTAGTTAATGATCTCGGTAGTGACTAGTTAATGATCCAAGTTCCACTGAAAAGTTCTCCTAAGTTTCAGTCTCCCATGCGCGGGCTATTTATGTATGCATAATTTTTAAATACATGCATGTATTTAGGAACATTTGAGCATCTGTAAACATATGAATATACACATATATATATATGCATAAGTGGCAATAACCACCAGAAACATTGGTGTTCACCTTTACATTAATAATGAAGAACACTGGTCTTTCCTTTGAAAATAATAGTCAATGTTGTATATGAAGAACACTGACATGAAGAACACTTGACAGGAACAACACTCACAGGAACAACACTGCCATAAACAGAACTGGCATGAGCACCACTGCCATGAACAACACTGCCATGAACAACACTGGTATAAAAGTTAACGCTGGTGAGTGAAGATAAAAACACAGACAAGACTCTTAAGTTGTCTTATAATTACTTAATAAAACTGTTTTTACAGTGGTTGGTTCATAGCTCCTGGACCCACCTCATAACTTCTTTTTAACCGGTTTTGTTGATTTTTGGTCTACAGGGACAGATGATATCTATCCTTGAAGCTGTGTATATTGTTTGCCTCCACCACCACCACCACCACCACTTGACAGTACAGTCCACTTACCACTACCACTTGACCTAGCACAGTTCACTTACCACCACCACTTGACCTAGTACAGTCCACTTACCACCACCACTTGGCCTAGTACAGTCCACTTACCACCACCACTTGGTCTAGTACAGTCCACTTACCACCACCACTTGGCATAGTACAGTCCACTTACCACTACCACTTGACCTAGTACAGTCCACTTACCACCATCACTTGACCTAGTACAGTCCACTTACCACCACCACTTGGCATAGTACAGTCCACTTACCACAACCACTTGACACAGTACAGCCCACTTACCACCACCACTTGACCTAGTACAGTCCACTTACCACCACCACTTGACATAGTACAGTCCACTTACCACCACCACTTGAAATAGTACAGTCCACTTACCACCACCACTTGACCTAGTACAGTCCACTTACAACCACCACTTTACCTAGTACAGTCCACTTACCACCACCACTTGACAGAGTACAGTTCACTTACCACCATCACTTGAAATAGTACAGTCCACTTACCACCACCACTTGACATAGTACAGTCCACTTACCACCACCACTTGACATAGTACAGTCCACTGACCACCACCACTTGAAATAGTAGAGTCCACTTACCACAACCACTTGACCTAGTACAGTCCACTTACAACCACCACTTGACCTAGTACAGTCCACTTACCACCACCACTTGATCTAGTACAGTCCACTTACCACCACCACTTGACATAGTACAGTCCACTTACCACCACCACTTGACCTAGTACAGTCCACTTACCACCACCACTTGACCTAGTACATTCCACTTAGCACCACCACTTGACCTAGTACAGTCCACTTACCACCTCCACTTGACATAGTACAAACCACTTACCACAACCACTTGAAATAGTACAGTCCACTTACCACCACCACTTGAAACAGTACAGTCCACTTACCACCCACCACTTGAAAATAGTACAGTCCACTTACCAACCACCACTTGACATAGTACAGTCCACTTACCACCACCACTTGACCTAGTACAGTCCACTTACCACCACCACTTGAAATAGTACAGTCCACTTACCACCACCACTTGAAATAGTACAGTTTCACTTACCACCACCACTTGAAATAGTACAGTCCACTTACCACAACCACTTGAAATAGTACAGTCCACTTACCACCATCACTTGACATAGTACAGTCCACTTACTACCACCACTTGACCTAGTACAGTCCACTTACCACCACCACTTGACCTAGTACAGTCCACTTACCACCACCACTTGACATAGTACAGTCCACTTACCACCACCACAACTTGACATAGTATAGTCCACTTACCACCACCACTTGAAATAGTACAGTTCACTTACCACCACCACTTGACATAGTACAGTCCACTTACCACCACCACTTGAAATAGTACAGTCCACTTACCACCACCACTTGACATAGTACAGTCCACTTACCACCACCACTTGAAATAGTACAGTCCACTTACCACCACCACTTGACATAATACAGTCCACTTACCACCACCACTTGAAATAGTACAGTTCACTTACCACGGCCACTTGACATAGTACAGTCCACTTACCACCATCACTTGATATAGTACAGTCCACTTACCACCACCACTTGACATAGTACAGCCCACTTACCATCACCACTTGAAATAGTACAGTCCACTTACCACCACCACTTGACATAGTACAGTACACTTACCACCACCACTTGAAATAGTACAGTCCACTTACCACCACCACTTGATATAGTATACTCCACTTACCACCATCACTTGACATAGTACAGTCCACTTACCACCACCACTTGACCTAGTACAGTCCACTTACCACCAACACTTAACATAGTACAGTCCACTTACCACCTCCACTTGATATAGTACAGTCCACTTACCACCACCACTTGAAATAGTGCAGCCCACTTACCACCACCACTTGACCTAGTATAGTCCACTTACCACCACCACTTGACATAGTACAGTCCACTTACCACCTCCACTTGATATAGTACAGTCCACTTACCAGCACCACTTGAAATAGTACAGCCCACTTACCACCACCACTTGACATAGTACAGTCCACTTACCACACTAAAATTAGAAAAGTGATAGTATATTCTGATATGCAATAAGATCACATTAAACAGGTTAAATCACAATATGCAAAACAACCAGTGCGAAAAGTCACCTGAGAAATCACAAATTTTTCTTACATACAGAGTATCTCACAATCCAACTTTTATACCACTGCCACACGTACACAACCACTACACAATACAACCTCTATACCACTGACACACGTACACAACCACTACACAATACAACCTCTATACCACTGACACACGTACACAACCACTACACAATACAACCTCTATACCACTGCCACACGTACACAACCACAAACACAATACAACCTCTACACCACTGACACACGTACACAACCACTACACAATACAACCTCTACACCACTGCCACACGTACACAAACCACTACACAATACAACCTCTAAAACCACTGCCACACGTACACAACCACTACACAATACAACCTCTATACCACTGACACACGTACACAACCACTACACAATACAACCTCTATACCACTGCCACACGTACACAACCACTACACAATACAACCTCTATACCACTGACACACGTACACAACCACTACACAATACAACCTCTATACCACTGCCACACGTACACAACCACTACACAATACAACCTCTATACCACTGACACACGTACACAACCACTACACAATACAACCTCTATACCACTGACACACGTACACAACCACTACACAATACAACCTCTATACCACTGACACACGTACACAACCACTACACAATACAACCTCTATACCACTGACACACGTACACAACCACTACACAATACAACCTCTATACCACTGACACACGTACACAACCACTACACAATACAACCTCTATACCACTGCCACACGTACACAACCACTACAAAATACAACCTCTATACCACTGCCACACGTACACAACCACAAACACAATACAACCTCTACACCACTGCCACACGTACACAACCACTACACAATACAACCTCTACACCACTGCCACACGTACACAACCACTACACAATACAACCTCAAACACCACTGCCACACGTACACAACCACTACACAATACAACCTCTACACCACTGCCACACGTACACAACCACTACACAATACAACCTCTACACCACTGCCACACGTACACAACCACTACAGAATACAACCTCTAAAACCACTGCCACACGTACACAACCACTACACAATACAACCTCTACACCACTGCCACACGTAAAACAACCACTACACAATACAACCTCTACACCACTGACACACGTACACAACCACTACACAATACAACCTCTACACCACTGCCACACGTACACAACCACTACACAATACAACCTCTACACCACTGACAAAACGTACACAACCACTACACAATACAACCTCTACACCACTGACACACGTACACAACCACTACTAATATACAACCTCTATACCACTACCACACGTACACAACCACTACTAATATACACACAGATGTGTACACATTCTCATACGTAAGTCTATAATTACTTACACAACTGTTATAGTGAAATTATATTGCAAAGACAATGTAAAGGAAACAGCGAAAATCTTAGGAATAATTTTTTATGGAATCCTGGATAAACCAAATGTAGAATATTGTTATACAGTATTGTTAAGATGTTAATAATGTGATGATTTAAATAAGTGACAAGTGAGAGGCACTTATATTGGATGAGAGATACTTGTATTGGGTGAGAGACACTTGTATTGGATGAGAGACACTTGTATTGGATGAGAGATACTTGTATTGGATGAGAGACACTTGTATTGGATGAGAGACACTTGTATTGGATGAGAGACACTTGTATTGGACGAGAGACACTTGTATTGGACGAGAGATACTTGTATTGGATGAGAGACACTTGTATTGGATGAGAGATACTTGTATTGGATGAGAGACACTTGTATTGGACGAGAGACACTTGTATTGGACGAGAGATACTTGTATTGGATGAGAGGGCACTTGTATTGGATGAGAGATACTTGTATTGGATGAAAGACACTTGTATTGGATGAGAGATACTTGTATTGGATGAGAGACACTTGTATTGGACGAGAGATACTTGTATTGGATGAGAGACACTTGTATTGGACGAGAGATACTTGTATTGGATGAGAGACACTTGTTTTGGGTGAGAGACACTTGTATTGGACGAGAGATACTTGTATTGGATGAGAGACACTTGTATTGGATGAGAGACACTTGTATTGGACGAGAGACACTTGTATTGGATGAGAGACACTTGTATTGGATGAGAGACACTTGGGATTGGATGAGAGATACTTGTATTGGACGAGAGACACTTGTATTGGATGAGAGACACTTGTATTGGATGAGAGACACTTGTATTGGATGAGAGACACTTGTATTGGATGAGAGACACTTGTATTGGATGAGAGAAAACTTGTATTGGATGAGAGATACTTGTATTGGATGAGAGACACTTGTATTGGACGAGAGATACTTGTATTGGATGAGAGACACTTGTATTGGATGAGAGATACTTGTATTGGATGAGAGACACTTGTATTGGACGAGAGACACTTGTATTGGACGAGAGATACTTGTATTGGATGAGAGACACTTGTATTGGACGAGAGACACTTGTATTGGATGAGAGACACTTGTATTGGATGAGAGACACTTGTATTGGATGAGAGATACTTGTATTGGATGAGAGACACTTGTATTGGATGAGAGATACTTGTATTGGACGAGAGACACTTGTATTGGATGAGAGACACTTGTATTGGATGAGAGACACTTGTATTGGATGAGAGACACTTGTATTGGACGAGAGACACTTGTATTGGACGAGAGATACTTGTATTGGATGAGAGACACTTGTATTGGATGAGAGACACTTGTATTGGATGAGAGACACTTGTATTGGATGAGAGATACTTGTATTGGATGAGAGACACTTGTATTGGATGAGAGACACTTGTATTGGACGAGAGACACTTGTATTGGATGAGAGACACTTGTATTGGATGAGAGATACGTGTATTGGATGAGAGATACTTGTATTGGATGAGAGACACTTGTATTGGATGAGAGACACTTGTATTGGATGAGAGACACTTGTATTGGATGGGAGACACTTGTATTGGATGAGAGACACTTGTATTGGATGAGAGACACTTGTATTGGATGAGAGACACTTGTATTGGATGAGAGACACTTGTATTGGAAAGAGAGACACTTGTATTGGATGAGAGACACTTGTATTGGATGAGAGACACTTGTATTGGACGAGAGACACTTGTATTGGACGAGAGATACTTGTATTGGATGAGAGACACTTGTATTGGATGAGAGAAACTTGTATTGGATGAGAAATACTTGTATTGGATGAGAGATACTTGTATTGGATGAGAGACACTTGTATTGGATGAGACATACTTGTATTGGATGAGAGACACTTGTATTGGATGAGAGATACTTGTATTGGATGAGAAGATACTTGTATTGGATGAGAGACACTTGTATTGGATGAGAGATACTTGTATTGGATGAGAGACACTTGTATTGGATGAGAGATACTTGTATTGGATGAGAGACACTTGTATTGGATGAGAGATACTTGTATTGGATGAGAGATACTTGTATTGGATGAGACACTCTTGTATTGGATGAGAGACACTTGTATTGGATGAGAGATACTTGTATTGGATGAGAGACACTTGTATTGGATGAGAGATACTTGTATTGGATGAGAGATACTTGTATTGGATGAGAGATACTTGTATTGGATGAGAGACACTTGTATTGGATGAGAGATACTTGTATTGGATTTAAAAGGGTACTTGTATTGGATGAGAGACACTTGTATTCGATGAGAGACACTTGTATTGGATGAGAGATACTTGTATTGGATGAGAGATACTTGTATTGGATGAGAGATACTTGTATTAGATGAGAGACACTTGTATTGGACGAGAGACACTTGTATTGGATGAGAGACACTTGTATTGGATGAGAGATACTTGTATTGGATGAGAGATACTTGTATTGGATGAGAGATACTTGTATTGGATGAGAGATACTTGTATTGGATGAGAGACACTTGTATTGGATGAAAGACACTTGTATTGGATGAGAGATACTTGTATTGGATGAGAGACACTTGTATTGGATGAGAGACACTTGTATTGGATGAGAGACACTTGTATTGGATGAGCGATACTTGTATTGGATGAGAGATACTTGTATTGGATGAGAGATACTTGTATTGGATGAGAGACACTTGTATTGGATGAGAGACACTTGTATTGGATGAGAGACACTTGTATTGGATGAGAGATACTTGTATTGGATGAGAGACACTTGTATTGGATGAGAGATACTTGTAATTGGATGAGAGACACTTGTATTGGATGAGAGATACTTGTATTGGATGAGAGATACTTGTATTGGATGAGGAATACTTGTATTGGATGAGAGACACTTGTAATTGGATGAGAAAACACTTGTATTGGATGAGAGATACTTGTATTGGATGAGAGACACTTGTATTGGATGCAAGAGAGACACTTGTATTGGATGAGAGATACTTGTATTGGATGAGAGATACTTGTATTGGATGAGAGACACTTGTATTGGATGAGAGACACTTGTATTAGATGAAAAGTAAAATTATGAGATAAAATATTTAACACTTAGTCTTTCTCGCATTTTACTTTTCAAGTCTTCATTTCTACGATCTTTCTATATTAATAGAAAATATTAACACACAAACACACACGCACACACACACACACACACACAGACACACACACACACACACACACACACACACACACACACACACACACACAACACCACACACACACACAAATAAAAAAGATTTACAGCAAAAAGATTTACAGCAGCTACCTGTCTTATAACTTAGCTGTCAGACCTTCTTATTAATGTCTCTGACACTGCATTGTTATTGTATTTGAGTGTTTCTGTATTGTTCTGTATTACTTGTGTGTTACTGTACTGTTCTGGTGTAACAACATGTTACTGTACTGTTAGAGCATATTATTGCATTGTTTTAGCATATTAGTGTACTGTTTTAGTATATTACTGTAATGTTTTTCTATGATTTCGTACTGTTGTTGCGTGTTGGATTACCGTTGGTTTGTGTTAATGTGCTGTTGTTCTGTGTTTCTGCGCTGTCTTTTGAGGTTTATTGTACTCTTTTTATTAGGTACTATAGTGTTCTTGCTTTTTACTTCACTCTTCTTGTATGTTACTATTCTTGTATGTTGATATTCAGTTGCTTTATGTTGCTGCACTTTTCTGCAACATCTTCCTTAATTGAATCTCCCAAATTGACATTTATATCTTCGAAAACAATTATGTTGACTCAGAATTCACAAAATATTCACTGAATACTTCACAGTATCCATAGTCTTCTCTCATCCACACTTATCTCCACTATATAAATTAATACAAATATTGCTAAAAATAATGCACGCTAAAAATAACATCATTGTAGTCTAGTTCTATTGTCAAAAAAATTATGCAATTTGACAAATTCGCCTCTTTGTTTATGTCTCGTATACTGCTGTTTTATTCACTTATATGTTGCTGTAAATGTATGAAAGAGGGGAAGGTACCTAGAGACTGGCGGAGAGCATGTATAGTCCCTTTATATAAAGGGAAGGGGAACAAAAGAGATTGTAAAAATTATAGAGGAATAGGTTTACTGAGTATACCAGGAAAAGTGTACGGTAGGGTTATAATTGAAAGAATTAGAGGTAAGACAGAATGTAGGATTGCGGATGAGCAAGGAGGTTTCAGAGTGGGTAAGGGATGTGTAGATCAAAGTGTTTACATTGAAGCATGTATGTGAACAGTAGTTAGATAAAGGTAGGGAAAGGGTTTTTATTGCAATTTATGGACTTAGAAAAGGAAATGTGATAGAGTGGATAGGGGAGCAATGTGGCAGATGTTGCAATATATGGAATTAGGTGATAAGTTACTAAATGCTGTAAAGAGTTTTTAGAGGATAGTGAGGCTCAGGTTAGGGTGTATAGAAAAAGGGAGACTATTTCCAGGGTTTTAAAAGTAGGTCTTAGACAGAGATATGTAATGTCACCATGGTTGTTTAATATATTTATAGATGGGATTGAAAAAGAAGTAAATGCTTAAGTGTTCGGGAGACGGGTGGGATTAAATTATGGGGAATCAAATACAAAATGGGAATTGACACAGTTGCTTTTTGCTGATGATACTGTACTTAAGGGAGATTCTAAAGAAAAATTGCAAAGTTTAGTGGACGAGTTTGGGAGTCTGTGTAAAGGTAGAAAGTTGAAAGTGAACATAGAAAAGAGTAAGGTGATGAGGGTATCAAATGATTTAGATAAGAAAAATTGGATATCAAATTGGGGAGGAGGAATATGGAAGAAGTGAATGTTTTCAGATACTTGGGAGTTGACGTGTCGGCGGATGGATTTATGAAGGATGAGGTTAATCATAGAATTGATGAGGGAAAAAAAGGTGAGTGGTGCTTTTGAGGTATATGTGGAGACAAAAAACATTATCTATGAGGCAAAGAAGGGAATGTATAAAGGGTATAGTAGAACCAACACTCTTATATGGGTGTGAAGCTTGGGTTGTGAATGCAGCAGCGAGGAGGCGGTAGGAGGCAGTGGAGATGTCCTGTCTAAGGGCAATGTACGGTGTAAATATTATGCAGAAAATTCAGAGGGGTGAAGAGGGGTTGTTGAGGTGGATTGGTCATTTAGAGAGAATGACGTGGAGAGCATTTAAATCTGTAGGGGAAGGAAGGCGGGGTAAGGGTCGTCCTCGAAAAGGTTGGAAGGAAGGGGTAAGGGAGGTTTTGTGGGCGAGGGGTTTGGACTTCCAGCAGGCGTGCGTGAGCGTGTTAGATAGGAGTGAATGGAGACGAATTGTATTTGGGACCTGATGATCTGTTGGAGTGTGAGCAGGGTAATATTTAGTGTGGGAAATTCAGGGGAAACCGGGTTTTTTTTATATAGCCGGGCTTGAGTCCTGGAAATGAGAAGTACAATGCCTGCACTCCCAAAGGAGGGGTTCGGGATATTGGCAGTTTAGAGGGGTATGTTGTGTATCTTTATACGTAAATGCTTCTAGCTGTTGTATTCGAGCACCTCTGGCAAAAAAAAGTGATTATGTGTGAGTGGGTGAAAGAGTTGAATGATGATGAAAGTATTTTCTCTTTTGGGGATTTTTTTTCTTTTTGGGTCACCCTGCCTCGGTGGGAGACGGCCGACTTGTTAAAACCAAAAAAAAAAATTTGCTGTACTTTTATATGCAACCTTAGCAACAACAAAATGTCTTTTTTTAACATTCGTTTATATTTATGATAAATTTTTGCTAAGCTGTGTTATTTTTTTACGAAAGATTGTGTTTGCCCCCAGTGTTGTCTCACAGTTGTGTCATATACATTTTCTGCGATACTGTCTAGTGTACTTAAAAATAGTTTATAATTCTTATAAATACTGAGTTTTTTGGTGTTTTTGAACAATATTATAAGTAAAAGATGACATAAAAGTTACACTTGTTAATAACTATCACAATGATGATGTTTGAGTTTTTTCTTGTCTCTTCATAACAAAATATATAGAAGCATCCCGTTTCATTTCAGTTTTTTGTAAATAACTTATACAATAATATCAAATTCAGAATACAATCATGTAGGTAGACATAAAAATTTGAAAAGCATAAATGTAGCTCATAATAAAATAAAATAAATAAAAATACATTTGGTTTTTATACTCGAGTTTTATTAAATTAATTTTATAAAAATTATTTTGAATATTAATCTCAGTAAAAACTCCAATGTTTGCTCTTTTTCCTTAGCTTATACTATTTATTGTATTTAATTAGCATTTCGTAATTATATAAATTATATTATTAATATTTATGGTCTCTTTATCTGGGTATCAAAAATTAATGTTAAAGTTGAAAGTAGTTGTTGTACTTAAAACTTCCTCCTGAACCTCATCGATGACCCAAAAAGATTCTCTTTGTAAAAAAAAAAATTTCATGGATTCTTTTTTTTCGATCATTTCTTCTAGAACTTAATATTTTTAGAGTTCGAAACGTTAATAAGGGGATAAGAAGGGAAACACTGCAGGAGGCCTACGGGCCCAAAATTACCAGGCGGGACCGCCCCTAAAAACCCAAATTTCATTCCCACCTTCTTTTTTTCCAACCAAATTTCCCAAAGCTAAAAAACCCCTTTCACACTCCTTTTTTATCAAAAACCTTTTTTTAAAATTTTTTCGATGGTAGTTTGTTACACTCTTCGACAACTCTAAAAACCCTGTATTTTTCCTACTACATTTTTAAATTTTCAATTTATTCAATTTATAATCGTTATTTTGATTTTCTTTCCAGATTCAATTTTTTTGGTATTTTAAATTTATATTCCCCTTTGTTTATTTTGTCTTTTTCGAAATATCCAAAAGCTAAATTTTTATTTTAGGTCTCGGGAAAGGCGACGGTTCAAGCCCTGCATTTCTTTTCCTCGTTTTAAAAGGATGCCCCCTATTATGGTTTTTAAATTTTATGATTTCATTTTTGTGAATGTTTCCAATAAAATTCATTTCCATTCTCTAGTAGGGTTTAAAACCAAATGAGCTGGTGAGGGGTTTGATAAGGGAGTTTTTTGGATAACTAGTTCAGAGAACCGACAAAGATCTGAAAAATTTTAGAAAACATGTCCAACATTTGGGGTACCCTTTATTGTGGAAACTTTTTCCCCCAACACAGTGACTTCTTTCACCCAAATACAAAAAAAATTTATAAAAGATCATAGAGTTTGAGGTAATCATTTCTTAAACTGGAGTCATGTTTTTTAAGCCCCACCCATTCGTGGAAAATAATGTAGAATAGCACGAAGAAGTGACTCAGACACATAGAAACATTTTTAAGTTTTTTCTTCGCTCATATTCTGTATTATTTTCAAAAATTGAGGGAAACTTATTACATCGGCCCCCGGGCCCTTGGGGGACTGATTACCAAAAAATTCCTACGATTTTCACCATTCTTTTTTGTTTTTTGGAGGGTAAGGGCCACTGTTTGGCAAAAATGTTTTCAAAGGGTAAGGAAAATAAAGTTTTTTCACATTTGCAAATTTAACAAAAACCCCAAAGTGAGATTTTACTGGTAAATGTATGCACCCTGTAAACTAATTTTTGAACACCTTTTTATTTAAACTTTTTGCTATTAAAACCAAGTAACTAAAATTAAATTTATTGCCCCACAATTGGGACTTTTTATTTTGGCTTCAGTTTCTCTGCTGACCATAACCCCATAATGGAAGTTTACCCGAGCCCTTAACAAAAAGGGACGTGTTGCCCAGGCTTCAGAATTGTCTGCTAAAATTTCTTTTTGCCCCAAATATCACTCTCCCGAACTAGAGACTTTTTTTTTTTTAAAAAGAGCTTTTTTAAAAGGGTTTTGTGTTATTTTTGGGTTTAGGGTTACAAAAAAATGGTGAAAGAAATGAAGCTGGGGGAAAATTTTACAAAGGCGAGAAATTTCTTTATTAAATTATTTTTTTAATTATTTGGGGGGTAAATCACAAATTTTTCTAACGAGAAATTCAAAAGTTTCTTTTTAGTTTTATGCACAACTTTACTTTTAACTCTAAAGGTCTTTTGATTACTGTAAACAGGAAATTTTTTTATAGGAAAATTTTACTTACAAATTTCTGTTATAATTTTCACCAAGTACCCCCAACCCAGCGGGAAAGTTATCCTTTTTTTTGGAAGAATACTTCTAAAAGGGTTTTCTATACCCACTGAACCCACAGGACGTCATTTGTTTTTGGGGAAGGGACTAAAACAAAACCGTCGCACAAAATTGTTAGTGCCCTCAGCTTTTTTTGGAAAACATTAAAACTACCCGTAAAACTAAAAAATTTAAACAGAAATTTCTTTCTGTATAATTATATCTTCTTTCATTACATTTTTTCCCTCTTGTAAACAAAACAAGAAAAAACAAAAACAAAATAAAAAATTGTTGTGAAGGACATCCCTTTTTAATTTTTTTGGGTAAAAAAAATTATCATTTGTAAAAAAACAGCAGTATGGGGAATATTAACAATAAAACAAACTACCCAGGTTGGGGCAGTGACGACACAATCTTGTCAGCAGAACGGGGACTATGAGGGGACGAACCTTCCCAGGGGGGGATAAAAACCCGGGATCAGATCTAAAAACTCCAACCGTGGGGTTACCCACTCCCAAAGCTACCCAAAATTAAGATTCGTCCAACTGGGTAATTTCAAAACCATAAAAGGGTTTACTCCAGGCACCACGAGGGTCTTGATTTTTGGGGGACCTTTGATCGCGGGTTCAAATCCCCTTTCCGGGGGATGGTTTTTTTTGGGTAACCGGTCATTACGATTTCGTGAGTCATGTTAACGGCTTTAAGGAGACTTAAAGCTAGATTTCCCGCCCACGGCCACGTTTGCTGGTTTTCGTCTGAAAAAATTTTGCTTTTGGGGGTCACAGGGGTTGCCTATGCTAACCCTTCCTAGGGTTGTAGAAATTACCTGTTGGATGTTTCTTATTGGGGCCTAGCTTGTCCAGGGGCTAAAAACGAGGGTTTGTGGATTTTTTGAGATCTCTATCGCGGGTTCTACCCCCCCGCCCGGGAAAGGTTTTTTTCCCAATCGTGTCATTACTATTTCGTGAGCTTTTGAGGGACGACTTTATTTCATTGTCACTAATTTTTGTTTAAATTTTTTGGGAATTTTTTAAGCCCATGGGGGTTGACTAAAAGGGCCCAATATTAAAAGACCTTTTTTGGGGAAAAGATAAAAAGTGGGAAATTTTGGGTGTCAATAAAAATATAAACCCCTTAAAACTTACCTCAGTAAAACACCCAAGAATGTTAAAAAGCAATAACGGAAAATACACACAAAAAATTAAAGAAACACGGAAGAACAGTAATGAAATTTTAGGGGAAAAAGTTTTAGAAAGCAAAAAGGAACAAAATTAAAAAAAACGGGCCAAGTAACAAAAAAACAGAAGGAAAAAAATAAAATAACACACGTAAAGAAACTCATAATAACAATACATAAAAAAAAGGGAAGCATAGTTTTAACAACAAGTATAAAAAATTTTTAAAAACAATAAGAAAATTTTGGGAATTTAAAGAAAAATAATAAGATTGAACTTAGGAACCCAAAAAGTTTGAATTTAAAGAAAAAAAGGAAGTTTTGAATTTTAAAAACAAAAAGGGAAGATTGAAAACTTAAGAACAATAAGGAAGATTGATTTAAGAAAAATTAACAAGATTGAATTTTAAGAAAAATTAAGCAAAAATTAAAACTTAAAAACAATAAGGAAGATTAAACTTAAAACAAAAAAGGGAAAGGGTTTGAATTTAAGAACAAAAAGCAATATTAACTTAAGAACAATAAGTAAGTTTTAACTTAAGAACAATAAGAAAGATTGAACTTAAGAACAATAAGAAAGATTGAACTTAAAAAACAAAAAGGGAAGATTGAACTTAAAGAAAAATTAAGGAAGATTGAATTTAAGAAAAATAAGAAAGATTGAACTTAAGAACAAAAAGGGAAAGATTGAACTTAAGAACAATAAGAAAATTTAAAACTTAAAACAATAAAAAAATTTTGAATTTAAAAGAACAAAAAGGAAGATTAAATTTAAAGGGAACAATAAAAAAAGATTGAACTTAAAAACAAAAAAAGGGCAAGATTGAACTTAAGAAAAATTTAAGAAAGTTTGAACTTAAAAAACAAAAAAGTAAGATTGAACTTAAGAACAAAAAAGAAAGATTGAATTTTAAAAAAAAAATAAGCAAGATAAAATTTAAAAGGGAACAATAAGCAAGATTGAAAAAAGAACAATAAGCAAGATTGAACTTAAGAACAATAAGTAAATTGAATTTAAAGGGACAAAAAGGGTAAAGATTGAACTTAAAAACAATAACCCAAGATTAAATTTTAAAAAAACAAAAAGAAAAATTTGGGAACTTAAGAACAATAAGCAAGATTAAAATTTAAGAACAATAAGCAAGATTGAACTTTAAAAACAATAAAAGTTTGAATTTAAAGAACAATAATAAGATTGAACTTAGAAACAATAAGTAAGATTGAACTTAAGAACAAAAAAGAAACATAGGGACATAAAAATTAATACAGCAAGCACAAAAAAAAAATTGAAAAGTAGAACAGTTCAGTATTACATAAAAAAAATACAGTAATAAAAACATTTAGAACAGAAAGAGTAATATAAATGGAAATACAGTAAAATGCAGTAGAAACAGTGCTTTAAATACAAAATTTAAAAAATACAGTAACATACAGTAGAATAATACAGTAAACATAAAAATCAGAAACCCATAAAATTTAGAAAAAATGTAGTAATACATAAAAAAACATAACAAAACAGTAAACGGGTGAAGAAATTTACAAAAAAATTTAAAAGTAACATACAGTAGAAACAGTGAAGAAATTCCAAAAAAAATACAGTAACATACAGAAAATTTAATACGTAATACATAATAAAAAAACAGTAAAACTTAAAACAGGGGCAATAATACATAAAAATACAGTAACATACAGTAAATATACAGAATTTACATAAAAAAATACAGTAAATACAGTAGAATAATAAAAGGAATTACAAAAAAAACAGAAACAACAGCAGAAAGTGTAGTAAAATAAAAAAAAACATTTAACATACATTGAACAGTGAAGAAATAAAAAAAAAATTTACAAAACATACAGTGAACATTTGTATTTAATACAAAAAAAATACAGAAAAAATTATTTAACAGTTTTTTAATAATAAAAAAACAGTAACAAAACAGTAGCCCAGGGGAAAGTAATACATAAAAATACAGTAACTTTCAGTAAAAAACCGTCCCAATAATACAAAATTTAAAAATACAGCAACAACAGAAAGAACAGTGCAAAAATTTACAAAATTTAAAAATACAGAAAACATACGTAAAACCCAGTGCACAAGTCCCTCACAAAAAACATAAAAAACAAACAGTAAAATGGGGAAACCCCTAGAGAAACACAAATACATAAACAACAAACAGTTTTAGATACATTAACAAAGAGTTTTTTAGCAGCCGGGTTGGGGATCCCACCTACAGGGAAGATTTTTAGCACCGGGTTTTGTAGGACCCCACACCTGACTAAAGAGTTTTTAGCAGCCGGGTTTTAGGATCCAAAACCTGACATAAGAGTTTTAGCAGCCGGGTTGGTAGGATCCCCCAAAATGACATAAAGAGTTTTTAGCACCCAAAGGTTGTGGGATCCACCCCTACATAAGATTTGTAGCACCCCATTTTGTAGGATCCACACCTGCACGAAGATTTTGTGCGCCGGGTTGTAGGACCCAAACACCTGACTGAAAAATTGTAGTAGCCGGGTTGTGGATCCCGCCTGACATAAAGATTGCAGCCGGTTGTGGGATCCACCCCTTTGACATGAAGGTACACCCCGGTTGTGGGACCCAAAACCTTTTCATAAGAGTTGTACAGCCGGGGTTGTAGGATCCACACCTGACTTTGAAGAGTTGTAGCACCCCGGGTTTGTAGGATCCACACCTGACAGGGGAAGATTTTGTAGCAGCCGGGTTTTGCATGATCCAATGACATGAAGGTTGTAGCAGCCAGGTTGCGGATCCACACCTGACTTTAAAGGGATTTGTAGCAGCCGGGTTTGCAACCCCACACCTAAACCTGAAGAATTGTGGGGCCCCAGGTTGTGGGAAATCCAAACCCCTGACAAAAGGGTTTTGAGCACCCTTTGGGAGGATCCACACCTACATAAGGGGTACAGCCGGTTGTAGGACCCCACACCTGACACGAAGATTTGGGTAGCACCGGGGTTGTAGGATCCACACCTGACATGAAGGTTTGAGCAGCCGGTTAGGATCCACACCGGGACTTGAAATTTTGGTAGCAGCCGGGTTCAGGATCCACACATGACAAAGAGTTGTAGCACCGGGTTTTCCCGGGATCCCCCACCTGACAAAAAAAGTTTAGCAGCCGGGTTTGTAGGATTCCCCCCTTACAGAAAGTTGTAGCAGCCGGGTTTTGCGGTCCACACCTGACAGAAGGGGTTGTAGAAAGCCAGGTTGCGGGAATCCCCCACCTGCCAAAAGAGTTTTTTAGCAGCCAGGTTGCGGGGTTCCCCCATGACTAAATTTTAGCGCCGGGGTTGCAGGATCCCAACCTAAAATTGAAGATTTTTAAAGCAGCCAGGTTTTTTGGATCCACACCTGACATAAAAGATTTTGTAGCAGCCGGGTTGTAGGATCCACACCTGACATAAAGGATTTTGTAGCGGGCCAGGTTGTAGGTTCCCCCCTTACATGAAGAGTTTTACCCAACCCAAAAGGTTGAAAATCCACACCTACATGAAGAGTTGAAAGAGCCGGGGTTTAGGATCCACACCTGCCCCAATAAAGGGTTTTTTTTAGCAGCCAGGTTTTAGGATCAAACACCTAAAAATTCTTTTTCGCTAGAGGTCGAGTCTCACATTTTTCTTGCCTTTTTTTCCTTCTGGAATATTTTATGTGATTGTCATTGTGAAAATTTTTCTAAATATAGAGAAAGGGGAGGAAAGTGAAAACAAAGAAAAATAAGAAAATGGAAAAAGACTTTTAATTTTTCAGTAAATTTTTTCCCGGTGCTTCTTACCATCCATAAAACATTCATTAAAAAATTTTTTTTGGGTTTATCCAAGACAAGTTATTTCAAATTTTCGCTTCTATACATCTTTCCCCTTTTTATGTGAAGAAAAAGGGAAGCAAATTTTTAAAATTTAAGAATTTTCTCATTTTTCCCCCTCTTTTCCGTTTTAAAAAATAGAATTTTTTTCATCTGTGTGGGGACAGCGCAGATATGTTTCATGGGGAATGTTCACACAAGTGTGAGGGGCAGGGGCAGATATGTTTCATGAGAATGTTAAAACAAGTGGGAACAGGCAGATTTGCATGAGAAAGTTCACAAAATGTGAGACAGCGCAGATAGTGCAAAGAGAAAATTTTAAACAAGTGTGAGGGGTCCCGCGGGCCCCGATTTTGTGCATGAAATGTTCACACAAAGGGAGAAGGGCAATATTGCATGAAATGTGCACCAAGTTGAGACAGCGCAATATTTTGCATGAAAAATTTCACCCCAAGTGGAGACAGCGCAGATATGTGCATGAGAATGTTCCACAAGTGTGAGACAGCGCAGATAGTGCATAGAATGTACACAATGGGAGACAGCCCCAAAATATGTAGGGGAAAAAGCACACAATTGTTTAGACAGCGCAGTTATGTGCAAAGAAATTTTGCAACAGGGGTGAGACAGCGCAGTTTTGTGCATGAAAAATTGCACACAAGTGTAGACAAACGCAGAAATGTGCATGGAATGTTTACACAAGTGGAGAAAACGCAGATATTGCAAAGAGAATTTTCAAAACAAGTGTGAGTTAAAATAAAGGGGCCCGAAAAATTAAAAACAGTAAATTTTGCTTGGGGGAAATTTTTATTTTTTATTTCTTGTTAGACTTTGGGCGGACAATTTTATGTGTTGTTTAAATTTTCGTTCCCGTTTGTGTTTGTGGGGGCTCACCTATTTGTTTGGTTTTTAGGGGTTGAGGGCTCAGCTCCTGGCCCCCCCCTCTTCACTGAAACCCCTACTGGGTCCTTTCCCCATCCCGGGTCCCTGGGGTTCATTTCCTGTCTTAAAATATGTATGGTTCCTGCTCCACTACGTCACTTGCCAGACTATTCCACTTCCTAACAACTCCCGTTTCTGAAGAAATATTTCCCCAACATCCCTTTTACTTTTCTGGTTTCAATTTTCCCGTTTTTGGCTCCTTGTTTTTGTGCCCAACTTTGAACATCCTGTTTTCTTCCACCTTTTCTATTCCACGCAGATTTTGGTTTTGTCGTTATCATGTTTTTTCCTGACCTTTGTCCCCCAGTGGGCCCTCAGGCCCAAATTTTTTTAACCTATCTTCGTAGGACATTCCCCCTAGATGGGGAAAACCCGCCCTTTTTGCAAATTTTTAAAACTTTCTCTTAATTTTTTTGACGTGCCTGAAAACCGGTGTGGGTTCCAAAAGGGCTGCGTACTCCGTATAAAGCCTGACGTACACAGGGGTTTCCCGATTCTTTTAGCGATTCTGAGGTATCGAAAGGGTATTCTCAGGTTTTCCACGCGCCCATAAAGCGCAGCAGTTATCTGGTTAATGTGTTTCTTCCGGAGACGTTCCGGGATTATCTCACCCCTAGTTTTTTCCCTTTAGGGGAGGTTTGCATCTTTGGCCACCTAACCCCATTTCCTGTCTGCCCGGGCCTTTTTTGCTCTTCCCCGATCTTCAAGACTTTGGGCCCGTTTCGGGCCAACGTCCCGCCTGTCTAAATCTCTTTTTAGCCTGTTTATCCGCATATATTTTAAATTTCCCCTTTTTAAAATTCACCCTCATCTGCAAACAGGGACACTTTTGGTGTATCCCTTCCACATGTTTATTCAATATACCAAAAATAGCACCCCCCCTTCCCCAGGACTGACCCCTGTGGGACCCCCCCTCGTCCAGGCGGCCCCCTGTGATACCTTTTCACGTACAATGACTCGCCTTGTCTCCCTGCAAAAAAGTCTCCGATCCCTTGCCCGGGGCCCCTTCCTTTTATACCCTGGCTGACCCTCTAGCTTTCTGCAATAATCTTTTGGGGAGGAACTGTGTCAAGGGCCCTTTTTGCAGTTCCCAAACCCCCCCCCCTCCCCCTCATGTCTTTTCTTCAGGTTTCCTTTTCATAAAACTTTCCAAAGGTTTTTGGGCAAGGGTTTTCTTCTTCCATGAATTTCCCTCCCGGGTGTCGTTTTTAATCTTGTTCCCTTTTCCGGTGGCCCCCACCACAACCCCCATTTACATTTCTTTTCCCTGACTCTGCAAAAAAAAAACCTTACACTTCAGTGAATGGTCTTTTAGTTTATGTCTCGTTTTTGTTTTCCTTTCTTAAAGATGGGGACTTTCATTTTCCAAACTTTCCCTATTTAGGTAGTTGCCCCGAATTTTAAGGGGTGTTTTGTATTGTGGGGTTTGGGGGCACACCCCATTCTCTGCTCCCTCTCTAAGGGCCACGGAGGAAAAAGCCCGGGCCCCCCGCCTTTTATTTATCAAGTTTTATTAGGAGCTTCTTTTACCTCTTCCTCGGTTGTGTGTATTTTATCCCAAAACTTGTTGGTTTATCCCCTTTGGGGATGGAAATCCTTTTTTTTGTTTCCCAGTGTCCCTTCTGCCTCCACTGTAAATAATTACTTTAAAATTTGTGTTAAGCTTTCACATACTTGATCGTTTTTGTAGCCCCCCCCCCCTTCTTTCCTCAGCCGATTACCTGGTTCTTGCTGTCCCTCTTTTCCCCGGGTGTGGCTATAAAGGGTTTTCGGGGAACTTGGGCTTTCGACGCTATGTCGGGGTTTTTGTACTGCCCCCCTGGGCCCCCCCTTCTTAAATTTTGCATACTCGTTTTTCGGGCTCGTCGAATAACCCTTCCCCGTTTTCCTGGGTCTTTTTTTCTTTATTTTTATTATCGCGCTATTATTTTTGCCCCCCACACCTGCTGGTAAACCAGGGGCCTTTTTGGGTTTTTTCCCTTATTTCTGTGGCCTTGAGAACAAACCCTTTTCCTTTCCCTCCTTGATTTTTTTTTTTGTTCGTAGCCCTCATTTCTTTACTGACTTTTGTGTTGTGTGTGTTTTTGGGTGGTGTGGTTTGTGTGTGTGGGGTGTGCGGGGGTTTTTGGTTTGTTTGTGTTGTTGTGTGTGTGTTGGGGGTGTGTGTGTGTTGGTGATGGGGGTGTGTGTGTGTTGTGCGTGTGTGTGTGGTGGTGTGTGTGTGTGTGTTGGTTGTGTGTGGTTGTTGTGTTGGTGTGTGTGAGGTGTGTTGTTGTGTGTGTGTGTGTGTTGTGTGGTGTGTGCGCGCGGTTGGGGTGTGTGTGGGGGGTGTGTGTTTATTTTACCATTTTTTACCTTTTTTGTCCTAGCACGTCGATTAAAACTGGCCTGTTGTATAGAGTACGTGTTGGTGTGTGTGGTATGAGTGTTAGAAAACCATTTTGTCCTAGGCACATGTCGATTAGACACTGGGCCCTGTTGTTAGTTCCCATTTTGCCCTAGGCAATGTCGATTAGACACTAGGCCTGTTGTAATGGTACGGTGTGTGTGGTGTGGCTTGCGTGTGCTTTGTGTGTGTGTGTTTTGGTGTGGTGTGTGTGTTGTGTGTGTTGTGTACTCACCTATTGGGGTTTGGGGGGGTCGAGCCCCGAGTCCGGGGTGGGGTATGGGGTGGGGGTAGTGGGTGGGGTATGGGTGTGGTAGGGGTTTGGGGTAGGGGGAGTGTGAGTGGTGTGTGTGTTTTACTCACCTTTTTGTGTTGCGGGGGTCGGTAAAGCTCCTGGCCCCGCCTCTTCGCTGTTTGATGGGGTCCTCTCTCTCCCTCCCCCAACTCATCATCCCCCTTTTTAAAACTGTGTTTGGTTCCTCCTCCACTACATCACCTTCTGGGTATTCCAGGGCCCTACTACTCTAGGGAAGAAGAATACTTCCAACATCCCTTTGATTCATCTGAGTCTTCACTTTTAAATTTGTGACCTCTTGTGCCCTGTGTCCACTCTGGAAACCCCCCTCTTTGCCACCTCGTTTTTCCCGCGCAGTTTTTTTATAGTCGTTATCATGTCCCCCCTGCCCCTCCTGTCCTCCAGTGTCGTCAGGCCGATTTCCCCAACCTTTTCTTCATGGACAATCCCCGAGCTCTGGGCTAGTTTTGTTGAAAACCCTTTTGCCCTTTCTCTAATTTCTTGACGTGCTTGACTAAAGGGGATTTCAAAAAGGTGCTGCATACTCCGATGGGCCCGAGTAGATGGAACAGAGTCTTAATAATATCCCCTTTAAGGGGAAGGGGTCAAAAGGGGAAAATTTAAAGTGATTTTCCTTGAGGGGTGGCCCCCTCAATGTAAGGCACTGAACCATCCAAAAAGATTTTGAAGTAACATCCGCGCAATTGCAGAATTCGAAGACCGAGTGTTTCGGTCCTGCCCGTTTGGGGTAACCTTTTTGAATGTTGCAATGTTGCATTGGTTTAAAAAAACGAAATAATATTTTTTTAAAATTTATATACAAGTAGACAATAAAAAAACTAAATGGGAAATTGTTTCTGAACAAATTTTTAAAAATAAAAAAATAGAAATGGGAAAACTTTTCAACAATGACACTGCAAAGGGAAACAACTTACAAAAAATATTTCCCGGTTCCTGAGAAAGACAATCATTTCCTCCTATTTTTTCAAATGAAAGTTCATGAAAAAAATTTTTACCTTCTTTAGCACAGATTTTTCCCATTTTCCCTTTGGTTCTACTTGAGAAACAAGATCATCGAAGCACTTCTTCTCAGGTATTCCCCTATAATAGTTCTTCCTCTTGTTACTTTTTGTTTTTTTGGGGTGGCCCAGCTTCCTCCTCCCCATCTGTTTTTCCTCTGCATCTGGTGGGGAAAAATTCACCCCTATCCAGGGGAAAACCATGTCATCTAGCTTTTCTGACTAGATCACCCAAACACAGCAAAAATTTGAGGTACCGGAGGGGCTCACCCTAGAAAATTTCTTATTGATCTGGGAAACAATAAAAAAAATTTTGTACAACCCCGAAACCCTTTTGAATTCAATAAACACTACCAAAATTTTAAAGGAAAATTTTTATACCCGAAA
>NW_026467117.1:0-10649 GCF_026875155.1 Cherax quadricarinatus
GGTTCCCTAAATTGAGGGAAATCTGATTTTTTTTTACCCACAACTTCTCGACTTTATTTTGAAAACACAAACATAATTTTAACAACTGTGAGGAAGACTGCATATATAAATGGATACAAATTTGAGTACATATGTGCGTGGGGTATAGATGGACCTGTGTGTGTGTGTGTGTGTGTGTGTGTGTGTGTGTGTGTGCGTGTGCGTGTATTAGTGATTACAAGCATATTAGTGTACGAGGCGATCAGTGTGTGCTATATATATGTATGTGTTTGTGAGAGCGTGTGCGTTGCTTTGTACGTATGAATGATGGTGAATCCGCAGCCGTGGTTGTGGAAATGCACAAATGAGTGTGAAAATAAGCGTGTGTGCATACGTAAGATTATTTAGGTACAGATACACATAAATACAGTTTCACAAATTATTATACATATTAAAATATGCGTAAATTACCCAGGATAACAACAAAAAAGTCAGACAAAGTAACTTATTTCCATTGTACCGGACTCTTGTAACTGCTGGTATTACAAATACATAAGACTAATAACGAAATAAAAACATACAGTTCAACACTTATTACAGTTCTGGTGGAGGTGGACATACAGGTTAATACACGAACATTCATCTACACAGAATAAAACATTCATAAACACACTTAAACTGCTGATTAAGTACAATAATGTAGATGAATTGCATAAAATAAATAGAACTCCCAAAATTTCACTGAGTGACCAGGCCTTGGTGGTCGAACTGGACGGTAGCTTGGCTGCATCTGGCTGATCTACGATCTAGACTGTCTTGGTGGGTGTATTTACAGGACGCAGTTTCTGTGTGTTCCCTCCTGTAATTCCACCCACCTGGACAGTCTCTACCGTAGACCAGCTAAACAAGGCCTCGTTCTCATCTGGCTAGATCACGGAGGGATACATAACCTGGGGAAGGCTGAGGCCGGAAGATATCCTAAGGGAAGTGAGGAAGGGGAGACATCCGGGGGCCCACGGATGGATTCCTGGACACATGGACCTGGGAAAGGCGAGGATACCTTGGGGAAGTGGGGAAGGGAGAATATCTGAAGGCGGACAGATGGACTCCTGGACACGCGGACGGGGGGGGGTGCAAGGTTGGGGTGTGGGGGAAGTGGGGAAGGGGGAGCACCTGGCGTCACACAGGTGGACTCCTGGAACCACGGACCCGGGGGGGGGTGCAAGGTTGGGGTGTGGGGGAAGTGGGGAAGGGGGAGCACCTGGCCTTCGCACAGGTGGACTCCTGGAACCACGGACCCGGGGGGTGTGCAAGGTTGGGGTGTGGGGGAAGTGGGGAAGGGGGAGCACCTGGCCTTCGCACAGGTGGACTCCTGGAACCACGGACCCGGGGGGGAGGTGTGCAAGGTTGGGGTGTGGGGGAAGTGGGGAAGGGGGAGCACCTGGCGTCACACAGGTGGACTCCTGGAACCACGGACCCGGGGGGGGTGCAAGGTTGGGGTGTGGGGGAAGTGGGGAAGGGGGAGCACCTGGCCTTCGCACAGGTGGACTCCTGGAACCACGGACCGGGGGGGAGGTGTGTGCAAGGTTGGGGTGTGGGGGAAGTGGGGAAGGGAGAGCACATGGCCTTCGCACAGGTGGACTCCTGGAACCACGGACCCGGGGGGGGGTGTGCAAGGTTGGGGTGTGGGGGAAGTGGGGAAGGGGGAGCACCTGGCGTCACACAGGTGGACTCCTGGAACCACGGACCCAGGGGGGGGTGTGCAAGGTTGGGGTGTGGGGGAAGTGGGGAACGGGGCACCTGGCCTTCGCACAGGTGGACTCCTGGAACCACGGACAAAGGGGGGGTGCAAGGTTGGGGTGTGGGGGAAGTGGGGAAGGGGGAGCACCTGGCCTTCGCACAGGTGGACTCCTGGAACAAACGGACAAAGGGGGGGGTGCAAGGTTGGGGTGTGGGGGAAGTGGGGAAAGGGGAGCACCTATACTTCGCACAGGTGCACTCCTGGAACCACGGACCCAGGGGGGGTTGCAAGGTTGGGGTGTGGGGGGAAGTGGGGACGGGGGAGCACCTGGCCTTCGCACAGGTGGACTCCTGGAACCACGGACAAAGGGGGGGTGCAAGGTTGGGGTGTGGGGGAAGTGGGGAAGGGGGAGCACCTGGCCTTCGCACAGTGGACTCCTGGAACAACGGACAAAGGGGGGTGCAAGGTTGGGGTGTGGGGGAGAAGTGGGGAAGGGAGAGCACATGGCCTTCGCAACAGGTGGACTCCTGGAACCACGGACCCGGGGGTGGTGTGTGCAAGGTTGGGGTGTGGGGGAAGTGGGGAAGGGGGAGCACCTGGCGTCACACAGGTGGACTCCTGGAACCACGGACCCGGGGGGGGTGTGCAAGGTTGGGGTGTGGGGGAAGTGGGGAAGGGGAAGCACCTGGCCTTCGCACAGGTGGACTCCTGGAACCACGGACAAGGGGGGGGTGCAAGGTTGGGGTGTGGGGAAGTGGGGAAGGGGGAGCACCTGGCCTTCGCACAGGTGGACTCCTGGAACGACGGACCGGGGGGGGTTGCAAGTTTGGGGTGTGGGGAAGTGGGGAAGGGGAGCACCTGGCCTTCACACAGGTGGACTCCTGGAATCACGGACCCGGGGGGGGTGCAAGGTTGGGGTGTGGGGGAAGTGGGGAAGGGGGAGCACCTGGCCTTCACACAGGTGGACTCCTGGAACCACGGACCCGGGGGGGGGTGTGCAAGGATGGGGTGTGAGGGTAGTAGGGAAATGGGAGCACCTGGCGTCACACAGGTGGACTCCTGGAACCACGGACCCAGGGGGGGTGTGCAAGGTTGGCGTGTGGGGGGAAGTGGGGAAGGGGGAGCACCTGGCGTCACACAGGTGGACTCCTGGAACCACGGACCGGGGGGTGTGCAAGGTTGGGGTGTGGGGGAAGTGGGGAAGGGGGAGCACTGGCGTCACACAGGTGGACTCCTGGAACACAGACCCGGGGGGGGTGCAAGGTTGGGGTGTGGGGGTAGTGGGGAAGGGGGAGCACCTGGCCTTCACACAGGTGGACTCCTGGAACCACGGACCCGGGGGGGGGTGTGCAAGGTTGGGGTGTGGGGGTAGTGGGGAAGGGAGCACCTGGCCTTCACACAGGTGGACTCCTGGAACCACGGACCCGGGGGGGGTGTGCAGGTTGGGTGTGGGGGTAGTGGGGAAGGGGAGCACCTGGCCTTCACACAGGTGGACTCCTGGAACACGGACACGGGGGGGTGCAAGGTTGGGGTGTGGGGGAAGTGGGGAAGGGGAGCACCTATACTTCGCCAAGGTGCACTCCTGGAACCACGGACCCGGGGGGGGTGCAAGGTTGGTGTGGGGGAAGTGGGGAAGGGGGAGCACCTGGCCTTCGCACAGGTGGACTCCTGGAACCACGGATCGGGGGGGAGGTGTGCAAGGTTGGGGTGTGGGGGAAGTGGGGAAAGGGGGGGGCACCCGGCGTCAAACGGGGGATCCCGGAACCCCGGGGCCCCGGGGGGGGTTTCCCAAGGGTTTGGGTTTGGGGGGGGTGGGGAAGGGGGGGCCCTGGCCTTTTGCACAGGAAACCCCCCCCCTTGGAAAAGGGGCCCGGGGGGGAAAGGTTTTGCAAAGGGTTGGGGGTTTTGGGGGGGAAATGGGGGGAAGGGGGAGCACATGGGGCCCTTTGCACAGGTGGATCCTGGAACCATGACCCCGGGGGGGGGGTGTGCAAAAGGGTTTGGGGGGTTTTGGGGGGGAAGTGGGGAAGGGGGGCCCTGGGGGGTCAACAGGTGGATCCCGGAAAAACCCCGGGCCCGGGGGGGGAAAGGGGGCCCCCCCCCCTTCCACACCCCCCTTTCCCAATCCCCGGCCCCCCCCCCCCCCCCCCGGTGGGTGGGGGGAAGTGGGGAAAAGGGGGAAACACCCGGCCCTTCCCCAAAAGGGGGGACTCCCGGAACCACCCGGGCCGGGGGGGGTGCAAGGTTGGGGGGTTTTGGGGGGGGGGGCCCCCCCCCCCCCCCCCCCCCTTCCCCCCCCCCCCCCACCCCCGGGGGGGCAAGGGGGGGGGGAAGGGGGGGGGAAGCCCCTGGCCTTCGCACAGGTGGACTCCTTTGGGAACCCCGGGGCCCGGGGGGGGGGGTGTGCAGGTTTTGGGGGGTTTTGGGGGGGAAGGGGAAATGGGGAAGGGGGACCCCCCCCCTCCTCCCCCCCCCCCTTACCTTTCCCCCCCCCCCCCAACCGGGGGGGGTGTGCAAGGGTTGGGGTGTTTGGGGGGGAAAATGGGGGAAGGGGGGGCCCCGGCCCTTTGCACAGGTGGGGCTCCTGGGAACCCCGGACAAAAGGGGGGGGTTTAAGGTTGGGGGGTGGGGAAGTGGGGAAGGGGGAGCAATGGGCCCTTCCCCCCAGGTGGATCCCGGGAAAACGGAAAGGGGGGTTATCAAATTGGGTTTTTGGGGGAAGTTTGGGGAAAAGGGGGGGCACCTTCCCTTTTCCCAAAGGGGGACTCCCGGAACCCCCCCCCGGGGGGTTTCCCCCCCCCTTTGGGGGTTGTGGGGAAGTGGGGGAAAGGGGGAGCCCCTGGCCCCTTTCCAGGTGGATCCCCCCGGAAACCCCCCCCCCCCAACCCCGGGGGGGGGGTGTGCAAGGTTTTGGGGGGGGGGGGAAATTGGGGGAAATGGAGCACCTGGCCTTACAAAGGTGGGACTCCCGGAACCACGGAAACCCGGGGGGGGGGTTTCAAGGTTTGGGGGTGTGGGGGAAAATGGGGGAAGGGGGAAACACCTGGGCTTCAACCCGGTGGACTCCCGGAACCACGGACCCGGGGGGGGGGTGCAAGGTTTGGGGGGGTTGGGGGGAAATGGGGGAAGGGGGAAAACCCCCGGCCCCTTTCCCCCGGTGGCCCTTTGGGAAAACCCGGGCCCGGGGGGGTGCAAGGTTGGGGTTGGGGGGGGGGAAGGGGGGATTTGGGCCCCCCAAGTCCCCCCCCCCCCCCCCCCGGCCCCCCCCGGGGGGGCCCCCGGGGTTTTAATGGGGGGGGACCCCCCCCCCCCTCCCCCCCGGAACCCCCGGGACCCGGGGGGGGGGGTGGGAAGGTTTAGGGGGTGGGGGGGAAGTGGGGGGAAAGGGGGAGCACCTGGCCCCTTTAACAGGGTGGACTTTCCCGGGAAACCCGGGCCCCCCGGGGGGGGGGGTGGGGCAAGGGGGGTGTGGGGTAGTTGGGGAAAGGGGGCACCTGGGTTCCCCAAAAGGTGGACTCCTGGAACCAAAAGGGCCGGGGGGGTTTGCAAGGTTTGGGGGGTGGGGAAGTGGGGGGAAGGGGGCCCCCCTGGCCCCCACGGTGGTCCTGGGCCACGGACCCGGGGGGGGGTTTCAAGGTTGGGGTGTGGGGAAAGGGGTTTGGGGGAAAGGGGGGCACCCGGCCCTTTCCCCAGGTGGGGTCCTGGAACCCGGACCCGGGGGGGTTTCAAGGTTGGGTTTTGGGGAGGGGAAGGGGGGGGGCCCCCCTTCCCCCCACAAATTTTCCCCCCCTGGAACCCCCCAAAGGGGGGGTTTCAAAATTTTTTGTGGCCCCCCCAAGGGGAAAGGGGAGCACCCCTTGCACAGGTGGACTCCTGGAACCCGGACCCGGGGGTGGGGGGCAAGGTTGGGGGGTGGGGGAAATGGGGGAAAGGGGGGGCCGGGCCCTTTACACAGGTGGCTCTGGAAAACCCCGGACCCGGGGGGGGGGGGGTGTTGCCCCAAAGGTTGGGGGTGGGGGAAATGGGGGGGGGGAAAACACCGGCCTTTCCCCAAAGGGGGACTCCTGGAACCACGGACCCGGGGGGTTTCAAGGTTTTTTTGGGGGAAATGGGGGGGGGACCCCCGGCCTTTTGCACAGGTGGACTCCTGGAACCACGGACCCCGGGGGGGGTTTCAAGGTTGGGGGTGTGGGGGAAGTTGGGGGAAGGGGGGAGAAACCCGGCCCTTTGCAAGGTGGGCTCCTGGAACCCCGGACCCGGGGGGGGTGCAAGGTTGGGGTGGGGGAAATGGGGAAGGGGGGGGCACCTGGTTCCCACAGGTTTTACCCCTTTAACCCCCCCCCCCGGACCGGGGGGCAAGGGGGGTGTGGGGAAATGTGGCAAAGGGGCCCCCCCCCCCCACCCCCAGGGGACTCCTGGAAACGGGCCGGGGGGGGGTGCAAAGGTTTGGGGGGGGAAGTGGGGGGGGGGAGCACCCCGGCTTTACACCCGGTTGACTCCTGGAACCGGACCCGGGGGGGGGGGGGCAAGGTTTGGGGTGTGGGGGGAAATGGGGAAAAGGGGGGGGCCCCCGGGCCCTTTGCACAGGTGGACTCCTGGAACCCCGGACCCGGGGGGTGGGCCAAAGGGTTGGGGGGGTGGGGGAAATTTGGGGGAAAGGGGGAGCCCCTGGCCTTCAAAAGGTGGGGTCCTGGGAACAGGACCCCGGGGGGGGTGCAAGGTTGGGGGGTGGGGGAAATGGGGGGAAAGGGGGGGCACTGGCCCCCAAGGTGGGAAATCCTGGAAACCCCGGACCGGGGGGGGGGTGGAAGGTTTGGGGGGTGGGGGGTTAGTGGGGGAAAGGGGGGGCATGGCCTTTTCCCAAGGGGGGACTCCCGGAACCACGGGCCCGGGGGGGGTGCCCAAAGGGTTGGGGGGTTGGGGGGGGGGGGGGAAAGGGGGGGGGCACCTGGCCTTTACAAGGTGGACTCCTGGAACCACGGACCCGGGGGGGGGTGTTGGGTTTTGGGTTTTATTTTCCCCCTGGCCCTTTTTTCCCAGGGGGACCCCCGGAAAGGAACCCCCGGGGGGGTTTTTTCAAGGGTTTTTTGGGGGGGGGAAGTGGGGAGGGGGAGGGGAACCCCCCAAAAAAACCCATCAAATTTAACCAAAACCCCCGGGTTTTTAAAGGATCCTTTTTTTTTTTTTTAGGGAACCGGGGGCCTTCCTACAAAGGGACCTGGGGGAAACAAAAAAAATCCGGTTTTGGGCCAAAACCCTTTTTGGGAATTGGGAAGGGAAGGGTCCTTTAACCCCACCACCTTTTCCCCCCTGGCCCCCCCTTTTTTTTTTTTCCTTTTTTTATTTTTACTTTTCCTTTTTACCCCATTTAATTCATTTTAATTCCCCCCCTCCCCCCCTTTTTTCACCTTTTATTGGGATTTTTTAAATTTCCTTTTTTTCCCATCCCCCCAACCCTTTTTTTAAATTTCCCCCCCCCCCCATCCTTCCCCCTTTTCCACTTTCCTCAAAACCAAAAAAAAAAAAACCAAAATCCTTTTAAAATTCCCCCCCCCCCTTGGGGGTTGGGGGGTTCCAATGGGGCCCCCTGGTTAAAAGGGGGCCCTGGAAACCCGGGGGGGCTTTGTCCCCCCCCCGTCCCCCCCTTTTTTTTTGGAAAAAACGAAAAAAACCCCCTTTGGGTTTCCCCCCCCCCCCCCCATTTTTCCCCCCCCCCCCCCCCCCCTGTCCCCTCAGGGTGGGGGTTCCGGGGCAGGTTTGGAATTTTCCTTTAATCCTTTTTTTTTTTTTCCCCTCCGTAAAGGGGGGGGGAACCCCCCCTTACTTATTTGGCCCCCTTTTTGGGACTAAGTTTCTTTTGGTTGCCCCCAAACCCCTTTTTGCCACTTTCTAAGAAATTTTTTTACGTTTTTCCCCCCTTTGGCCCTTTTTGGTGTTTTGGGTTTTTCCCCCAAAACCCTTTTTTGGGGCAGCCCCCCCCTTTTTTTTCTCCAAAATTTTTGGGAAACCCCAACCGTTTTTAAAAAACCCACGGTTGGTACCAAAGGGGTTCCAAATTGAACGGAATTCCTTATTAAGATGTTTGGGGAATTTTTTGTTCTAAGGTTTTTCCAGGGGGCCCTTTTGCTGCGCAGTTATTTGGGTTTATGGCGTTAGGAGAAAGTGCCTTTGGGGTTTACTAAACCCCCATCCTTTTGCCTTTGGGGAAAGGTTTTTAGTCTTTGGCCCCCTTTGACTATACTCCCTCTGCGGTCTTCTTTTCCCCTCCCCAATCTTCATTTCTTTGCCCCTTGTTGGGATTTTAACTCCCGGGGGCCAATTTTCTGGAACCCGGTCTGAAAACCCCGTCCAGATTTTTTTTGTAGGTTTTGCCTGGTCTTCGATCGTATGAATTCTTTTTCTTTAAATTCACGTTTATCTGCAAATTGGGGGGTGTGTGTGGTGTGTGTTTTGTGGTGTTTTGTGTGTGTGGTGTTGGGTGTGTGTGTGTGTGTGTGTGTGTGTTTTTTATGTGTGTGTGTGTGTGTGTGGATATGTGTGTGGTTGTGTGGTGTGTGTGTTTCCACCAGTTGTACTCCCCTAGTTGAGGTTGCGGGGTCGAGCCCGAGTCCGGGCCCCCCCGCCTCTTCACTGATCGCTAAGGGCCCATTTCCCCCTGAGCCGTGAGCTTTTCATACCTCTGCTTAAACCTATGTTGGATCCTGCCCCCACTACATCGCTTCCCCAAACTTTCCCATTTCTGCTACTCTGTGGCTGAAGAAATTTTCCAACACCCCTTTGTGTTTCATCTGTGTCTTAATTCCCAAACTGTGCCCCCTTGTTACGGTCCTCTCGGGAACATCCTGTCTTTGTCCCCCTTTTGTCAATTCCTCTCAGTATTTGTATGTCGTTATCATTCCCCCTTTTCTCCCCTGTCCTCCAGGTGTCAGGTTGTTTCCCCTTAAAAACCCTCTCTCTAGGGACTCCCTCTTAGCTCGGGGAATAGTCTTTTTTGAAAACCTTTGCATTTTCTCTATTTTCTTTAGTGCTTGGCGGTGGGGGTTCCAAACTGGTCCCGCATACTAATATGGGCCAAACGTACCGGTGTCATGTCCTGAATGTTCCCTTTTTAAGATGGGAATGCGTTCGAGGTTTGCTAGACGCCTATGCTGAGCAGTTATTTGGTTGATGTGCGCTTCAGGGATGTCCCGGGTGTTTACTCACCCTGTCTTTTTCCTTGAGTGGGTTTGTGTCTCTGGCCCCCTGACTTTTTACTCCGTCTGCGTCTTCTTTCCCCTTCCCCAATCTTCATGACTTTCACTTGGGGGGACTGAACCCCGGGAGCCAAATTTGCTGGCCGGGGTCTGCAGCCTGTCCGTCCCTTTGTTTTCTGCCTGGTTTTTCGATCGAGTGAATTCTCTATCAACTTCACGACATCTGCAAACAGGGACACCTCAGAGTTTTCCTTCCGCTGTCGTTAAAATGCCAGAAACAGCACGGTCCTAGGAGCCCCCCTGTGGGCCCCCGCTGGTCACAGGTGCCCACTTGACACCTCCCCACGTCCATGACTCGCTGCTGTTTTTCCTGACAAGTTTTCCCCTGATCCATTGTGGGCCCTTCCCTGTTACCCCTGCTTGGTCCCCCCATTTTTTTGCCCCGTCTTTGTGGGGAACTGTGTCAAACCCCTTTCTTGCGCCCAAGAAAATGCAATCCCCCCACCCCTCTCTCTCGTCTCGTGTGTGTGTGTGTGTGTGTGTGTGTGTGTGTGTGTGTGTGTGTGTGTGTGTGTGTGTGTGTGTTTGTGTGTGCGTTTTTGTGTGTTAAATGCTTTTTTTCAGGAGGTGAGAGATTCTCATCCATTCACAAATAAAAAATGAGAACATAAGAAGAAGGAACACTGCAATGGCCCTACTGCCCCTGCGGAGCGGCCCATGTCCCCCCCCCCCCGATTAGCCCAAATGACCCACGAGTCTAGCCCCTCCATCAAGGAAAAAGGCATGCACAGACCCCGCGCACAAGTGTCAGGTTAATACACCACCCACACCCTTTATGTATTTATCTAACCTATTTTTAAAAATACACAGTTTTGCCCCAAATAATTGTATCGGGAGTTTGTTCCCTCATCCAAAATTTTATTACCCTAACCCGTGCTTTCCTTTACCTTCTGAAACTGAATTTTTCAATTGAACATTTTGCGGTCCTGTCTTGGTGGAAATTTTCGCAGCTATTTCATCCCCTTTATTTTTTCCTGTTTTCCTTTATTCACCCCGATCATTTCCCCCCTTTAATTCTAGCCTCTCGAGAGAGTGAAGATTCGGGCCTAGTTTTTCCCCTAGGGGAAAATTTTGATACTGGGTATGTTTGTTATCCCCCTCGTACTTTTTCCGGATTTTTTCCATTTTTTACAGTGCCAGAAATGAGCAGCATAGTCTAAAGAGGCCTAACCCAAAGGGTATTAGAGTTGAAGAACAACCTGAGGATTCTATTTATTTTCTTTTGATATGAAGCCAAAAATTCTGTTGCTTTCTTGCGAAAAATAATGCACTGTTGTCTTGGATTTAGATTACTGCTAACCCGAAATCCCATATCCTTTTGCAATCAGTAGTATTAAGATTAATTATTTAGTTTATAAGTTAAGGTTATTATCCTGTCCCAAATTAGAAATTTGCATTTGTCTATAATAAAGCATCTGCCACTTCTGACCATTGCATCAGTTATTCAAAATACCCAGGGGGGCTCTAGTATCCTCATTGAATAAGGGGCGGCCCTTTTTTGGGGTCTCAGCAAATTTGTTATGTGCTATTTTTTCCTATCTATGTCGTTTATGTAAATTGTGAACAACAACGGGCCCAACACCCCCCTGAGGAAACCCCTTGTGACGTGCCCCCATTCTGATTTTCCCATTCATGCAAACTCTTGGCCCATTTGTCAGCCATGCCTTCTACCCGGA
>NW_026467118.1:0-13807 GCF_026875155.1 Cherax quadricarinatus
GGCCCCCATAGGCTTTCCCCTTTTTTTCCCATATCGATACTGTTCCTGTCACCATTAAAAAACATCTTCCCCTCAATTCTTGTAGTGGTACCGTCATTCTGCCCCATACCATAGTTCAACAAAATTTCCAGACATGTGGCACTGACATTCTTGAACAGCTGGAACTCCAAGATCTCCCAATCCTCAAGGTAGACACTTATGTTCTTCCTGCCCACGGGCAGAGACGATACCCTAGCAATGTGGCTCGTTTAACTTTTGACAGCCATGAACTCCCATCCTCAGTTTATGTAGCAGGACAACGGTTACAAGTTCGAAAGGTGATCCCTACACCGCAACAGTGTAGAAATTGCTGGCGATTTGGCCAGCCAGTGAAATATTGCAGATCTATCGCCGAATGCCCAGTCTGTGGTGCCGATGACCATTCTAATACGTCTTGCAATCGACCTCCCTCTTGCCTTAATTGTCATGAGGCTCACCCTTCGTACTCTCGCCATTGTCAAGTCTACTTAAACGAGTGGGAAATCCGTTACCTCAAAGAGGCAGAAGGTCTCCTTATGCCATGGCAGTTTCTCATCTCCGCCTCCAAGGGAGACTCCCTCGTGTTTCTTATTGCCGTGTTTCAAAACGTACCCCCCACTTCTGGTATCCCATCTTCTGCACCACCTCTGTGGTTACCTCTCCCATAGTCACTCCTGTATCTAATTCTTTTGCTGTCCTCGGCTCAGACGTCCATACTTCAACGCCTCAGTCTGATCTCGCTTCTTTGTGTCTCTCTCACAAGCCTCAGTAGCGACGAGATCTCGTATGACACCTCCTCCCAATCGTCCCTCTACTTCTCAAAAGTCAAAAAAAGGTCCGTTAACACCTCCTACCCATCTTCCACCTCCTCATTTTACCTTCCCTGTCTCTGTACCTGGTTCTCCCCCTCTCACTGGCTCTGTTACAAGTGTAGAGTTCACCTCCTCCTAGTACTGTACCTTCCTCCCCTGTTCCCTCCCAGGTTTCTTCCTCTTCTGCCACCTCCCAGGTTTCTGCCTCTTCTGTCCCCTTCCACGCTTCTCCAGTTCCCTCCACCCTTTGGCCTCCCCCTACCTTGGTACAATCCAATACAGTTCCAATCTTTACTCATCCTCCTCCTACCATTTCCAATATTGTCTCCCATACAACGTATCTGAATTCTGAAACACTTGAAGCAATCTCTGAATATATTGCAGAGACCAAACCATCAATGGACTTTGATCCACCCTCCGCTCCTTCTCTCTCCTCTGCTCCATCTGTGCAACTTCTTTCTTCACAGCGCACCATTCCTTCGCTGCTTGAACGTTTTCCACTGCCTCCGCATGTGGACTTTTCTAACCCCTCTAGTCCATAGGAACCCTTACCTGCAGATTTCAGGTATCTTTATCATTGCCAATCATGGCCTATTTACAGTGGAATATACGCAGCCTCAGGGGTAATCGGGGTGAGCTTCAGATGTTACTCTCCCAGTTTTACCCTGTTGGTGTTTGCTTACAGCAACCAAAATTACACTCTGCTGCTATCTCTCCCATCTCAGGCTATAATTTATTGAATTCTTCAGATCCTTTTCCTGATGGGACCTTTAATGAAAGTGCCCTTCTTCTACGCACTGATATTCCATACCATCAGCTATTTGTTCATACTTCACTGCATTACACAGCAGCCCGTAAACCACTTGATAGGGGGTATACGCGTGTTCTTCATATCTCTCTCTCCTTCTCGGGCATTAATCTATTCCGGTTATTGCCTTTCTTGTTTCATTCATTACCGCCACGGATTCTGTTACTTGGTGAGTTTTATTGCCACCATTTCTCTGGGTGGGGGGGTCTCACTGTGATTCCTGTGGCATCCAGTTTGAGGCTTTCTTGCCATCCACCCCCTCCATTGTTTTAAATACAGGTACTCACACCCATTTTTGATCCTAGGACTAACTTCTCTTGCATCGATCTCTCGTCTGCTCTTCTCACCACATTAGACTTCACTTGGTCTGTTCTCCCGGACTTACATGACAGCAATCATTTCCCAATCTGCTGACTCTTACTTCCCTGCATTATTCACCACCTCTTTGCATTCCCGCGCTGGCAAATTGATAGGCTACTTGGAACCTTTACTCTCACCTTAAATGTTTTTAGAGAGGTTCCTTCTTCATCCTCCATCGATGAGCTTTTACACCTCTTCTCATCCTCCGTTTTAACCGCAGCTTCTTATTCTATACCCCAAACTTCGGGCAGGCATTCTCAGAAATGCGTGCCTTGGTGGTCTCCTGCTTGTGCTCGTGCAGTACGTTTGAAACGCGCTGCATGGGGCAGGTACCGGTACAATAGAACCACAGAGAGACTTCTTGATTTTAAGCAGAAGCGTGCGATTGCTCGCCGTGTCATCCATGATGCTAAATGGACTTGCTGGCGAGATTATGTCTCCACCATCACCTCTGCTTCCTCTATGAGTGCAGTCTGGAAAAAAGTACGAAAACTGAGTGGTAAATATTCTCCTGACCCGGCTCCTTTTTCTGCGGGTTGCCGGTGTTGATATAGCAAACCCACTAGATGTTGCCAATGAAATTGGCAATCATTTGGTCCGTATTTCTCAGGGACTCCATCTATGCCCCTCATTTCTTTCCTCAAAGTCTGCCAGAGAGTTATCACCCTTGGATTTTTCTTCTCTCAGAGAAGAACATATAATGTGCCTTTTACACTTCAAAGAACTGAGGCAACACTCTCAGCTTGCCGATCATCGGCAGCTGGGCCCGACGACATTCATATTCATATGCTACAACATTTACATCAGTCAGCCCTTGCAGTCCTATTACGCCTTTACAATCTTATTTGGTCACAAGGAGTTCTTGCACAGCTGTGAAAATCCGCCATTGTTCTCCCTTTCTGCAAA
This sequence comes from Cherax quadricarinatus, assembly GCF_026875155.1. Lineage (NCBI taxonomy): Eukaryota > Metazoa > Arthropoda > Malacostraca > Decapoda > Parastacidae > Cherax > Cherax quadricarinatus. The sequence goes on from NW_026467118.1 coordinate 2,905, forward strand.
CCAGGCACTACGGGACATGAAACCTCCCACTATCGTCCCATCGCTCTTACCAGTGCAGTTTGCAAAGTGATGGAACACCTAGTAAATAGACGTTTAGTGTGGTATTTAGAGACACACAACAGTCTCTCCACTAGTCAGTATGGCTTTCGTAAGGGACGTTCTACCATAGACCCCTTACTACGCTTGGATACGTATGTTCGTAATGCCTTTGCGAATAACCACTCAGTTCTTGCCATATTTTTTGACCTTGAGAAGGCATATGACACAACTTGGAGGTATAATATTTTAGCCCAAGCCCACTCCTTAAACCTTCGAGGTAATCTGCCATCCTTCCTTAAGAACTTTTTAACTGACAGGCATTTCCGTGTTTGGGTTAATAATGTGCTCTCCCCAGACTTTATCCAAGCTGAAGGTGTCCCCCAGGGATGTGTTCTGAGCACAACACTTTTTCTCCTTGCTATAAATGATTTGGCCTCTAGTCTTGCCATCAAATATTTGGTCATCACTCTATGTTTTGATGATTGCTATTGCCTGTGCAGGCGCTGACTGTCCACCTCATTACAGTTTCTCTCCAGCATGCAGTCGACCGTGTTCCAATGGGCCACCACTCGTGGGTTTTAAATTTTCAAGCACTAAAACCCACCAAATTACTTTTCCACAAGACGCCTGTCATCTCCGATCACCTTTTACCTCTAATGGCATCCTGAATCCCCTGAACGTGATACAGTCAAGTTTCTGGCCTCCTCTTTGATCATAGGTATCCTGGAACCTCACATTACCTCTCTGAAGCAACTTGTTCACAGCCAGATGAAGCCTTCCTAAAACCCTTGCTCATCTTTCATTGGGGAGCTTTTGTTGATCCCTCCTTCGCCTACATCCACCCTTTATTTTATCGAAACTTGTTATGGTGACCAGATCTGTTCAGGGCATCTCTGCTACTCTCTCTTAGCCTTAACCCCATTCATCACCAAGGATTACGTTTATGCATTGGTGCTTTCGCTTCTTCCCTGTCAAAGAGCCTCTGTCAAAGCAAACGTTCCATCCTTATCTGTTCGCCATGTATGCCCATTGCCTTTGCTACTATGTATGCTCTCAGAAACCGCAATCCTTCCATTTTATAGAATGGTCACAGATATTAATAGACATTCTTTTATTGTTCGCCGCCCCTGTTTACTCCTCCTTCTCTCTTCGCCTTTCATTCGCTCTTTTGGCTTCTCTTCAATTACCACCTTTCTATGTCACATGTACATCTCACTTTTCCCTACCCCCCTGGAATCCAGCTGATCGAGTCCTGTTCTTTCTCTGCTCCCTTGCCTCGAAAGCCCGAAATGTCTAGCGATCGCTTCCGCTCCCTTTTCTGACCACTTCACTCTCAATCTCATGCCATTGCTGTGTACACAGATGGCTCTAAGTCTTTCTGATGGCATAGGAATCGCAGCATGTGTTTCCAGACAGCATCGACAAGGTGCATTTACTATCTTCGGCTAGTATATTTACTGCTGAATTTGTATGCCAATCCTTACAGCTCTTATCCGTATTTCATCTATGCCTGTGCCAACATTTGTGGTGTCTCAGCCATCCCTTAGTATCTTTACAGGCTATACAGTGATTTGATACACCTCACCCCTTAGTCCTCCGTATCCAACCTTTGCTACGCCGCATCTTTACCAAGCATAAAGATATTGTTTTGCTGGTCCCTGGTCATTTTGACGTACAGGAACAATGAACAGGCAGACACCTGCTGCGCGGTCAGCAGTATAAATCAGACCTACCATTTATATAGAGGTATTTCATTTACGGACTATTTTGCTGCAAAACTTCCCACATTCAACACCCGATTGCAACAACGTGGTCTACTAGTGCTCGGCAACAAAATATCAATCTATGTAAACCTAGTATAGTTAACTGGCCGTCTTCTTATCACCAGTGTCGAGGTTGGAGACTACTCTCTCCCATCTTCGCATTGGCCATACTCGTCTTAAATACTCATGGATATCTCATGGAGAGGCTCCCTCTCCTCCGCTGTGAGAATTGCCATGCTCCTTTATCAGTCGCCACATTCTGTTGGACTGTCCCACTTATCAACGAGCACCAGATTTACCTCCGTCGTCGTCTTTGCTCCGCCTGCTCCTCTTTACCTTCCCTTCTCGCTGATGACCCACCTTTCAACCAGACCTCTAACATTGACTTTTTGACAACAACTGACTTCTTCACAATTCTGATACCTTCAGCCCTTTCTACTTCAATCTCTTTCTACCCTCTACCCCCGTACTACCCCTGCCCCGCTGTTTCTGTAACCTACTGTCATCCCTCCTCCGTTCCGCCATCCGAATACCCTCGCTTCCTTCCCTTCCCTGCAGCACTGTATAGTCCCTTGTGCATTAGCGCTTTCTTTTTTGATTATAATAATAATGGTAGCGAATGTGGTCGTAATATGTTACTGCAGGAGCTCTACCTCTTCCACTAAAGGAACCGTACTTGTTCCATCCAACGGTGACCTCTTCAGGAGAACTGGTCCAGAGCTCGGAGGCTCCTGTATAGAAATTACGTGAATAGTTGAGGAGTCGTTCATGAGGGGTTTGCATTAGTAGATGTGCACAGCAATGATCTAATAGAGTGAAGAGCAACAGTAGGACAGTATTGTCCAGGGTTGAACAGGTAGATTGCACTACTTCACTGTCAATTGTAAATGCCTTCCATAAAGTACTCATTGAACCCGCTCCACTTGAGCATTGCCTTGAGCGTGGTAGCCTTTGTTGTTCTGCTGCAGCAATAACATTTGTCTAGCCAAAAGACACCTGAAGTTCGTTACTCATGAACGTGGATCCCCTGTCTGTAATGGATAAAACTGGTATAGCCAAAAATCAGAGAACCAACTGTGAAAACAACTAACAACAGTTTGAAGCGTCATATTTGCACAGGGAACACAAAGGGAAACCTTGAATATTCATCTACATGTTAAGGAAATATCTATTCTGATTATCCTTGGTAGAAGATTCCTTTGAAATCTATATTCAGTCTCTCAAAGGCTGGGTCTGATTTTTGAGACGAGTCTTCTCTGGCTTGATGAAATCGGCCTTGCACTCTGCAATACTCTGCATGCTCTGATCACTTGCCGCACATCTCCACTGAGTAGGGCATGTAACAAAAGTTTGACACAAAAGAACCTGCGCCAACCACCTGGAGACACACCCCCTTGTGGAGCGCTGAGAGAGATTGTGCAAATCAATTCCCAGTCTCCTGATTGGTTACAGAAAATCGAAATCCTCACACGATAGTTCCCATCCTGCCAGCGTAAAAACTTGTCAATCTTATCCTAGCTTAATGTGCCTCAAGTGGTCGAACATAAACATCACTGATCATTGTCAGTCCCTTAGGAGAAATGTCTACCAGTTAAATAATGCCTCCAGTTGCGAACTGCCTCTATGATGGGCCTGGGCTACCTTTTCTACAGCAGTCATAACACTTCTCTATCCTTGAAAAGTCTCTCGAAAAGAAGCTACTGGTCGGTCCTTCCTAATAAGACTGCAAGCAAAGGCAATGTCAGATGCATCTATTTCCAATTCGATGGTAGGGACCGTCATCAGTGCTTGAAACTACTGAGTTTTACGAATGTCCTGTTTTTGAGAGTAAGGAAAGTGGCTTCTGCTTCTTTGTCACAGGAAATTGTGGTAGCACTTCATGGCGTACTTTACTTGAATAGCAGTATATCCATATGTGAGTAATAGCAAATAGAACTCGATTTACCTGAGAGAGTTTCCGGGGTCCAAACTCCCCGCAGCCCGGGTCTGTGAACCAGGCCTCCCGGTGGATCATAGCCTGATCAACAAGGGGGGGGGGGGGGGGGAAAAAAAAGCAGGCTGTACTGCTGGCTGCACGCAAACCCAACGTACGAGCCACAGCCCGGCTGGTCAGGAACCGACTTTAGTGCTTGTCCCATTGCCAGCTTGAAGACTGCCATGTCGTTGGCAATCCCCTTATGTTTTTGTCTGTGAGGTAGTTGAACAGTCTGGCCCCTGACACTTATTGTATGGTCCTTAACGTGCTCGTGACAACCCCTGCTTTTAATTGGGGGGATGTTGCATCGTCTGCCAAGTCTATTGGTACTTTCGTAGTGAGTGATTTTTCCCGTGTTGCAAGCTCGGTACTAGTCCCTCTAGGATTTTCCAGTGTATATAATCATGGTATCTCTCCCGCCTGCAATCCAGGTAATACAGGTTCAGGAACCTCGAGCGCTTCCCAGGTAATTGAGGTGTTTTATCTCCGTATATGCGTGCCGATGGAAGGTTCTCTGTACATTTTCTAGGGCGGGGGGTTCCACATTTTCACCTACTCTGAAAGTGCTGCTAGTGTGGCTGCAATATTACCAGCCTAGAACAGAACAAGTGACCTGAAGAGTGTCATCATTGGCTTGGCCTCCCTAGTTTTTTGAAGGTTTCCATAATCCATCCTGTCTTTTTTTCTAGCAGATGCGATTGATACAATGTTATGGTCCTTGAAGGTGAGATCCTCCACATGATCCTCCCAGGTCTTTGACGTTGGTGTCACTCGCTCCTATTTTTGTGGCCAGAATTTATTTGTACTCTGAGATTTAATTTCATCGTGTTACCATATCCTGAGTAATTGAAATTTCTCCACGCTGAACTTTATATTGTTTTCTGCAGCCCACTTAAAATTGGTTGATGTACACCTGGAGCCTTGCAGTGTCTGCAATGGAAGACACTGTCCATGCAATTCGGTGTCATCTGCAAAGGAAAACACGGTTGCTGTGGCTGACATCCTTGTCTATGTCAGAATGAGGATGAGGAACAAATGGGAGCGAGTACGGTGCCTGTGGAACCAGAGCTTTTCACCGTAGCTGCCTCGTACTTTACTCCTGTTGACTACTAGCCTCCTGTTTCTGTTATGAGGAAATTATAGAACCATCGACCGACGTTTCCTGTTATATCCTTTAGCACGCATTTTGTGCGCTATTACGCCATGGCACACCTTGTCGAAGGCTTTTGCAATGTCTGTATATATTACATCTGCAATTCCTTTTTGTCTTGTCTAGTGGCATCTAGGAACCTTTCGTAGTGATCCAATAGTTGGAGACAGACAGGAGCGAACCTGTTCTAAACCTATGTTGCCATGGTTGTGTAAGTGATGGGTTTCTCAATGGTGGTGAAACTTGCTTCATAGGACCCCTTTCAAAGATTTTTTATGATATGGGTGTTAGTGCTATCGTCTGTATTCTTGCTATTGCTTTGACCTGCCCCCTTTATTGAGTGGGGCAAACGTCTGTTGTTTTTAGTAACTGTGGGACGACCCCCATGTCCAGCTCCCTCTCCATAGGATGGTAAAAGCTCGTTGATATCTGCTTTCTGCAGTTCTTGATGAACACGGAGTTCCATGAGTCTGGCCCTGGGCAGAGTGCATGGGCAGTCATTTAATCCCTGTTCGAAGTCATTTGGCGTCCAGGATTAAACATCAGATAGTTTGTGTTAACCAATTCTGGTGGCTCGTCTCATAAAAAAATTCCATTTTGATCTTCCGACTCTCAGACTGGTTAGTGGCTGGCTAAAAACTGAGTCATAATGGGACTTGAGTACTCACTCATTTCCTTGCTGTCATCCGTGTAGGACCCAACTTGTTTAAGTAGGGGGCCAATACTGGGACGTTGTTCTCGACTTTGATTTGGCATGGGAGAAGAAATACTTTGTGTTTCTTTCGAATTCTTATGTGCTTTTATTCTTACCTCGATTCCTGACTCCTATAAGATTCCTTTAGCTTAAGTTTGATGCTTGCTATTTCTCTGACCAGTGTCTCCGAACGCATATCATATATATTGACTTCTTTTAGCCCGCTCTCTGTTATTCTTTTCCTCGTTGCCTGTAAAGGGAGTGCCTGTCTCTTTCTATTTTACATTCTACTCCTCCTTTTTTCTTAGAGGAATAAGCCTTGTGCAATACATCGAGTGCCGCCGAGTTAAATCTGTTCTAGGCATAATTGGGGTCTGTGTTTCTTAATATATCCTCCCAGCTTACATCGGTTAGGACTTGGCTTACTTGGTCCCACTTTATGTTTTTGATATTGAAGTTGAATTTGGTGAATGCTCCCTCATGACTAATCTCATTATGTCGGTCCTGAGTGCTCCGTGCATACATGTCTAACTCAATTAAGGTTTTGATCTGAGTATATTGTTTTTGATATGGTGGGGACATTTCGTATCAGATCATCATGTTAGGAAGATGAGGTCTATTGTATTCCCTCATCTGGTATGCTCTATTATTTGCTGGTTTAAATTGATTTAGTGCAAATATTAAAAGCACGTGTTAGTGTGGAGTTCATCTATTTGCAGGTGAAATCGTTAGCTACGTTAAAACTTACAGATACTTGGTGTAAGATGTACCCTTTTAACACATCCACTTACCACAACTAAACAAGAAATATGCAAAGCTAGGCTAAATCTCTCAAAGCTGTTGCTGGCTACAATTCCCAAACTATGGTGCTAATGTGAGAATCGTGAGAATGATGACATAGCCTATGTTAGGTCCTTAATTATTATGCTGCTCCCATGTTTGATATTAGCTAGAGAAAGTTCCCTCCGACCCTTGGAGTTAATGCAAAATGAAGCTCACAGGGAATAATTTACTAATCTTGGGCTGTCCAGATCTACAATATTTCTTAACATGAGAAGCGAGCTTGGTATTTTCTAGAATCAGTGATAGGATTGTTGAAAATTAACACTGTACTCGGTATCTTAGAATGTTCGAAAACGACCCAGAACACTGTCACAGTGAATCTTACCAAGTGTCTAGATGTAATACACACAGATCAAAATGGATTGAGAAAACGTCAATTGCATTAAGTTTTTAATAACCTGCATGAACGTATCAGCTGTAAGGCACAAGAGAGCATTTCACCACCTCCATTAAGATTTGTTCATTTTAATATCACATACCTACATGTCCCTCCAAGAAGCTCATTGCTAGTAATCCCTCCTTAAATCTCTGTTTAGAGCAACTGCTGCAAGAAGAAATTTTCCCTAGCTGGTAGTAATAAGTTACACAATTATATACACTGATGGATCTAAACAGGAGTCTTCTGGCAGGGCTGCATCTGCTCTTGTTGCCACCTCCCTAGTTAAGAAACGATAATAATTTGTTGAGTTAGGCATAATAAATTAACAACTGGCGTCTACACTGCAAACTGAATTGTTTGCAATCCTAAATGGCGCCTAAAAAGCTTTTTTAAAAACCCTAGACACTGAGCTTGACTCTATCATCATTACTGATTCTATGTCATCATTGAAGGCTCTTGGCTCATATAGATGACTCCAAAAACAACTCATTGGGGAAGCCAGTATAGATACTCAAAAAATTAGGGACAAAGGATTAATGTACAATTTGGATATGGAGTCCCAATCAAACATTTTGGATTACTCCCTTCATGATTAAAAGTTGATAATGTTAGCCAAGAAGAGTATCCAGAAGTGAGAACGTATAAAATAACTTAGGTATAACTGTGGTCTAGCAAGTTAGGAGTAATATTAGGAGAGAGTAAATAATGAAGATGATTTTGATAGGAATGGCAGTTTAGAAGCCTGAGTAGATCTATAACCCACTATGAATAACATGAACGTAGATAGAGTATTTTATGGAGCAACTTGCAAATTTGAACAGACTGACGTGATGTTGTAGTGGCAAGGCTTAGGCTTGGTTACAAGTACTTCTGGCAGTTTGTGAGACACACAGATGATGATCAAACTAATTGTAAATTATGTGATCAGGCATATGGTCACTCTCTGAACACTATGTGCTTTATTTGTTCACTTATTGAGGAATACAGAGACTGACAGTTAATAACCTATGTGACATGTCAGAAATCTTATTAATGAAAGAATAAGATACCAGATATATAAGCAAATTTCCTAATTTCTTGTACAGATAAGTGAACTATAGAAATGTAGATATAAATCCATATGTATCCTGTAACCCTTTTGGCCTAGTTCCTAGCCTTTTGTGTATCCATATGCTCTCGCGCTACACGCCACATGATGGATATGGGGTGCACAATAAACTAGGCCACTTCGGTGGCAAAATCTAAATCTTAATCAGAGGCTGCCACCAGGTGTTATTACGAAACAATATTATTTGCTATATTCCTCCATTTTAGTGCCTTAAGTTGAAATCCCCCGGAGCAGATGGTTTGGGTGCGAGCTTGCAGATTTTCCAGACAGTGGTCATTCTTTAACAGCTGTTCCTGGAATTGCTGGGATATTGCATCTGGAGGCTTGTAACTACCACAATGATTAGTTATTGGTTCTCGATCTTTTCTGCTAAAAACTTCCACTACATAATTTGAGGCATTAACAGGTTATGTTGCAAAAAGTGACTCTGCAATGTACAGGCCAACCCTCCCATCCTTGTGCCCTGTTCACTCTGTCACATCTGTATCTCAATAATAATTTTTATAGTGGGCCTGATGATGGAAATAAAATTTATGCAATATCACAGTCACAGCGCAATGGTTTATCAAACAGATAGACGGTTAGGGAAAATAAATCCCCGTGCCTGATTGAATTTATCAGGGCCTCTGGTGTTAAATGAAAGTTTGTGAATCATTGACTAATATTTTTTTAATTTTTCTCTCAAACAGGTGTAGTATCCTGGGGTGGGGATATGTGGAAGATGGCTATGTAATTCCAATTTTTAAGGTAAGGGGACAAGTCCGTTATCCCATCAAATTACCGCCCAATAACCTTACCATCAATGTAGGTAAATGCTAGAGTCATATGATAGCTGAAATATAAAGAAGCCATCTGGAAAATCACAGCCTGATTAATGATACTACCATGGATTCACAAAGGGCCGTTCCTAGTTAGCTAATTTATTAACCTTCTTCAGCAAACTTTTGAGGCCGTTGATCATGATAAAGAATTCGATATTGGTTTTATTTAGATTTTAGGTAAAGGCTTTGATTGGAGAGAACAACACACAAATGAAAGTGGCATTGGGGGAAAAAGAGCTGCCATGGATCGAGTCATGGCTCACCATGGGGTTAAATCCGAGTGGTGATCTGTAAAAAGTTGGGGTTCCACAGGGATCCAGTCTTGCGTCCCCATGTTTGTTTTTATAAATACATCAATGACCTTGATGTGGGAATTACTAAGTATATGAGGCAAATTCGCCGATAACACAAAGATTGGTAGGATTAAATGTTTTCAAACTTAGATGTTCACGAACTTCAGGAGGATTTAGGTCAAACTCAATAGCCTGTTCAGAAAGAGTGGCAGATGCAGTTCAATGAGATAACTTGCAAGTTCAGCAGCTCAGGAGTGTCCATAACCCTAGTATCTTATCAGCTTTAAATAACGTAGAACGATTAGCCATACAGATTGCGAAAAGGATTCGGGGGTTTATGATTAGCAGGAACCTAAACCAAGACAGCAATGCCTAAGCGTAACATAACAAGGCAAACAGATTGCAGGGGATTTATATCTAGAACGAAAGCAACATAAGTCCACGGTATTTTACAGCTTTATGACATCATTCAGCAATGTTCATTTCAACCCAAACGGCCGACGAGTCCAAGGGGCCAACTCAAATGTCGAATATTACTGGGGAAAATAGTCACCAGGGAAAAAGTGGGTGTGCCATTTTCTTTAGAGGGCAAGACCCATGAGACTTTGGTGCATTTTCGACAAAGATGCCTGGGCATTTTTGTTGCATATTATTATGGACCCATGTGTTCATTTCAACAAGGACGTCGAAGGCAAGAGGCCAGTTCAAATTCCACTATTAATATGGCCCATCGCCACCGGGGAAAAAAGTTGTATTCTGTTTCTCTTAGATGACAGACAGAGAATATGGGGTTATTCAGGGAGATGCCTCGGCAGGGGCCTTAAGTTTGGAAAAATCACTATTCACACTACCAGTGTGGTGGTTTGAAAGCTGACCTCACGAGATAAGATAAGATAAAATAAGTTTTCGTTTGGGTTTTTTTAAACCCCCGGGGGGTTAGCCACCCAGGAAAACCCCAAAAGTCATGCGTCTCAGGGCTGTCTAATTTTTTCCATTGTGGCCTTAACTTTCCCCCCGGTTTTGGCCCAACAGTCGACAAAACCCAGGTACCTTTTTTTTCTGTAGGTGAAAGAACAAAGGGGTAAGGTAATTGTCGAATTTTTCCACCCCCGGGAAACGAATCGAATAATCACCCCAAAACCCTTCCCTGGAACAAACCCCCCCTCTTTTAAAAACTAAAATTAACCCCGTTTTAGTACATCCACATTATCGTGCAATTACATCTAAGGACCTTAAAACCCTATACTGACCTAAAACGCTTTCTTTATAGTTTTTGACGAACCCCCAGGGATAACACCAGACCCAAACTCTCTAGACATTCCCGTGTCCGACTAAACCTTTTCAAAAATTCAAAGTATGTAAAAAGGGCCCCAAATTGGAACACCCCAAATAGAAACCAGAACTGCAGACACTTCACACCCTTTAAAACTACCATTTGAAAAAAATTTATCTCCCCGATACACCCCGTCAACTAAATACCGAAAAACCACCCGGGGGTTCCACTTTCCTCATCACCCCTTTGACCATAAAAAGAAAAATTTTTCTCAATTTAAAAAAATGAAACCTGTGAACTCCAATACTGAAATAGTACTGTCCCAAAAAAAAAGCATTACTTTTTTAACCACAAAATAGTTTTAGTCAATTAGCCCTAAAACCAAAATTACTCATAATTTGTAATATTTTACAATTAAGAATAAAAATAAGTCTGCCGAAATGCCCACATCTAAGCGTTTGTGGTACACCCTTTTAATCATTTTTTTACCCTGTAAACCAACAATAACCAAATTTCTGTAAATCAGCATTGTAACCTTATGAGAAAAACTTTGAAACGAATTTTT